>KZ072862.1:42487-53879 GCA_002091845.1 Anopheles cracens | reverse complement strand
TGAACGCATTGCGCAAATATTCTCTTATGTCTGAGTGCAGTATTTGCCACCAAAGAAGCATAACATAACATAACAACATATTTTCGCTTCTGCGTCGAAACGCTGTAATCGATCAAAATCAAAACGATGTTTGGAGACGATGAAGGTTTGGAAATGCTGTTTTACTCTAAAAGATTAAGCTTTTCCGCATCGTTTTCATTCTTTTGGATTCCTATTCTTTGAGAAACAAGTGGCTATATCGGTTCCAATTTTACATCTTATTTTCAACCTTCAATCATTCTGTAAATTTTTGACAAATTTTTGGTTAAATTGATATAAAATATGCTCATCGGTATAAAAAATACTGCTTCTTAATTCCTTTCTTGATTTCCTTATAAAGCTCTCTCATTTCTCACTGCTATGTTGACGAATACGCCTTCCTTGAAGGTTGGAATGCTCGGAAAAGCTTCCATGCCACTTCATTTTTCGCTGAACGTAAAGTGAATCTTTAAAGCTTCTTAGCTCAATAGCAATCTAAAAGCCTCATCTAGTCTTTCAAGTGAATATTTATCTGCATAGTGCTAGATGTGTTAATGCTATTTTTGTAGTTCCAATAATTTGAACGATGATCTATAAAAGAACTTCTTTTTTATTGAAAGTGTATCAAATAGTCTACTCAGATAGAATTCAGTGATTTACAGCAAAAACTCAACGCCAAAAGCTTTATTAGTCTGAATGACACGACTATATGAAAAAAAAAACGTATCAAAGGTGTCGTGAAATCTTGACATGTAATTTACTATAAATCTCATACGAAGTTTTACTGAATAAGTGGCAGCCAGATGCCTCCATCTTCAAAATCAGCCACAACAAACGTTTCAATTCACTCACAACTTCCGTACACCGTCAGGTAGAGTATGCACGCCAAATTTCCCACCCGGTAATGCAGCCACTTGCGCCTGGAATGCGTCCCGACATTCCTTATCGGAACCGCCGAGCCCTCGCTCGTGCTGACAGGTATCCAGCTTACCCCGCACACAACGCTTCGTCGGATCGCTCGCACGCGAAACCAGCCCGCGAGCTTTCTTTTCAAAACTCAATTGACTTGTTTATCGTTCGCCACTGGAGCACCCGATCAGGCACCACTTTGACGACCCGTCTCGTTCTCGTACGGGCGCGGGCGCTGCGGAAGCGTTGAAAATGTGTCGCCCATTTTGCGCCCGTTTCCAGCTATTTGCTCTCACACTCGAGCCCGCCATTCGGTCCCGTTTTAGCCGTGTCGAGAATATGCCATCATCACCGGTAAGGATGGCGGCACAAAGGCGACATAGGGGAAGGAAATGTTCCCGGGGGTTGTGTTTTTTTTTCGTTCGTTGCCACTTTGCAAAGCAATTTTGTCGCCAAACGAACGGCGGTAACTTGGCAGCATTCTTCCGCCGGGTGGCCCGAACCCACGATTGCACGAGGCAATCACTTTCAATTTCCCGTCACCGGGGTTTTCCACATTCTCTCGGTGGGTTTTTTTTTTACATATTTTCCCTTACCAAGGAACCACTGTCGCTGCCGTGCAAGCACCCTGAACCGAACGAAAGACACCATACCGATCTGACGGATGATGAGGTAGAAAAATACTTTCGATTCAAGTTTTGCATACCACCGCGGTGCATGAAAATCAATGCCGGCATACCGTCGGAAACAATGGCCTCGCCGGACCGCAAGAACGGAAGAAAGGAAGCGATAAAATCAGGCAGCACGGTCGAGAAATTGTTCATGCCCCATACGTGCACTGAATTAGGGGCGAGCCTCTGGCCTCTGGCGCGATGGGTGCATAATAAACAGGCACGCCAGGCTTGGCTGTTACCTCCTGGCCACTTTGTCGTGTGGGGAGGGAAAAAAAAACGCCTGCATTGCGCGTGAATGGATGCATTATAGCAGCTGGCTACGGGGCGGTGGAATGTTTTTTTTCTCTTCTCTTTTGTCGTTCGCGCAGTGTACGCGAAAGACGCCAGGCGCATTAGCCCGCTGAATGCTCAACACTAATAGGAAATTTGTCAAGTATCTGTTGGAATGTCTTGGATTGTTTTTGTATATGTTTGAAATTTCTCTTGGTTCGTTAAAACAAAACAATTTGCAATTAAAACATCAAGCATTGCCTGCATAGAAGCCATAGCAAGAGTACGAAAGTGCATGTTAAAGTAGATGAAAAAATTGTACCACATTAAGCCTTGGAAGCTCATATACTTTGCTCCTTTTTCTATGTGTTTTGGAGGTTTTTTTTAATGGATTATGAACAAGATACAATTTATTATTTTTTAAGTGAATAAAGCCTTGTTAATGTTGATGGCTTGATAATGAATATCGTTAGTTTGATGTGAGCAGAAATTGTGGACTACTTTTCCAACATTTAAACAGATTAAAGCATTATTATATACAATGTCAGAGGCAGTTTAGAGAGTTTCTTCCTAGAGAGACTCTTATAATTGGGAGAAGCTTCCTCTCTTAGAGAGGTGGCTTCACTGTGCAAACTCACATCACTTTATCGTACTCGAATCTGTAGAGTATGGATTAACCTGTTGAGATGAGATTTGAAACCACGACCTATGGTTTATAAAGTCAAACGTTGAACAACAGACCATACAACGACTCGCATAAATTTCTCTCCAAATGCTGATACAATTGACATAGTTTTTTAGTTCAATTCACAGATTGTTTTAGTCTCTCTTGGGATGTATATTTCTATTATAATTATAATTTCTATTTACACAACTTTTTCTGTATCATTGATGATACAAATATATCCATTAATTTATGTTAGTTTAAATTAAAACAATCAATATTATCAACATTGCTACGAAAATCTATATATAAGACCTATAACTCAAACATCAAACCGAATGATTCAAACAAAACCCATCATATTTTAAAGTCGCTTGGTGCTAAATTTCATCCCGTCACAAAAAAACACACCAGCCTCCTGAAACTTTTCACTAAGCAACCGATCAAAAACAAGATGACCTATGAGACCGTCACCGAGGCGAGCGTGAAGTTCGAAGAACAACCACATTGCACCCCCCACGACGTACGACAAACTATGCAGACCGCAAACACTCCCACTCGGACACTCGACGTGTGCCTTCCGTGAACACATTGCAACCGAGTCCGAGACGGAGCCGGTTGCGAAAGTTTCGTGGACGTAAGAGATTGTACTTTGTTTGAGTTTGGCATTTTCCGAGTGGCTTTCTTCGGAAGGAAGCACAATAAGTGACGGTGGCTTCAGCGACCAGCAGAACTTTACTAGGCCGTGTTGGCATGACGTCACACCTCAGGGGGAGGGAAAGCGTGTGAAAGGGCTTCCTTATAGAAGTGAATTTAAAACATTCCCATTGATGAAGGGTGATGAACAGTCGAGCTCGATGTAGATGAATTTAGAAGTAAAGCGAAGTATGTTTTAACTTCTGTGCTTCAGTATGCAGGAATTCCGTGTCAAGTATCTGTTGGAATGTCTTGGATTGTTTTTGTATATGTTTGAAATTTCTCTTGGTTCGTTAAAACAAAACAATTTTAGCGACCAGCAGAACTTTACTAGGCCGTGTTGGCATGACGTCACACCTCAGGGGGAGGGAAAGCGTGTGAAAGGGCTTCCTAGCCCCGCTTAGTACTAGGTACCGTAAACTTGGAACACATGCATGGTAACGAACCGAAATTTACCTCAAATCCAATTGATGGCGTAGCATTGCACCACCACCCAGACACACTTTAACGCAGCCTTGCTTCGTTAGAGCCGGCTAGGTGGCAAATGAAAGCTCTCCATCTAATTTATTCCACCCGTCAACGGAATTGCTTTATGACGATGGCTCGTAAAGCCGCGTTGAACGCGCCGTGGAGCGAGGCAACACGCGGTCGGCTAAATTCGTCCCTGCCTGGGGGAGAGGGAGAAAGTAATAAAAAAGCCGACAACAACAACAACAGCAGCAACGACAAAAACTCCACCAGTCTGGTTCACCGTACCACGCCGCACACAAGCAGCGGTGAGGGTTTCCGGTTAACGAACCGGTTGGCGTCACTGCACGAAACGTGAAGGGTTTTGCGAACACTGTCCGTGCGTCCCTGGGTACGCTGGAGGACGGAGGACCTTCCAGGAAGCGAACGGCAACGCTTGGAAATCGATACACGGCCACAGACAGTGCCCGGGAGGCTGCATCATAAATCTTCAATATGTTTGTAAAGAGGAACAATGTACCATGAATCTTATGGTCGGGTTTTTATGACCCCGGGCCGCGCTAGACGGGGTGTCGATACTTGGTTTGTTTATGATGCCCAACTACTAACTTGTAGTGCCCGCGGGGCACCGAACGGGCTGTCATTCCGGCGAATTTTGAAGCCGACCGGTTTGAAAGTTTTATTTACGGGTTTTTATTTATGAGCCCGCCGGCCCGCGGGAAGCGTTCCGGTGTGGGTTATTTTCGGGAACGGAACCGTTTGGACGGTTTGGGATGGTTACGTCGGTGCAGCGGAAGCGGTGCATCTGTTCAGCTCGTGTGTCTTGAGTGCGGAAGAAAACTGTAACAACATCTTGGTCGGAAGAAACCGTTCGGTGGGGCAGGTGATCACGTGTGGGTCATTCGTAAGTAATGTTAGGACCCAATGTTTATGATGATTGTTATCGATGGCCTTTTACCGCACATGCCTTCGATGGAAAAAAATTGCTGGGAAAGAAAACTAGCAAGCAGCACATTTTTAAAAGATTATTTGTATCCGTGGTGGTATGCTTAACGATTTTAAGCCTTATTTTCATGTAATGCACCATATATTTGTTCAGCTTCGATAGGAAATTCTTATGTTTCGTGGCTCATTTTTATGTTTGCTTATGTCTGTAAGGACTTGTAAGGACTTGGATTATTGAGCTAGGATTGTAAGCGCAGAAATAGGGGAAATTTTCAGCCCAATCGGTCGAAAAGGGAACACATAAGGTTTTCAGGTGTTGAAGGGTTCAGAGCTTGCACATTAGAAGTAATCATATATATTTAAGAATTTTATGGATATTTATATAAAAAATGAAAAACCATTGTAAAAATATAGGACTTAATCTGATAAATGTATTAATTAACATCACATTTGATCGCTATTGTGAAATCGATTTTCATTTGTCTGTTAGTGTCAAAAGATTTAAGAAAAATATTAAAAACTCATTCGATCACTAAATGCACCATAATACATTACAAACTTCAGTAAACTTAAATGTAGTTGTGTGCATAGAATATATTTATAACTATATATGTCGTATGAACTGTCGTATGAACTTTAAGACAGTATTCAACAAAATTAGTTAAATTATTTATAAAACAGATTGAGGGAGAAAAGGTTTATAAAGAGTTAAATTAGCTGTTAGTAGATAAATAGTTGTTAGTTTGAATATAACCAATGATATTTGATCATCATTTATCATTGTGCAAACTGAAAAACTGTTTTTTCTTCTGAAAGTAATCCACTAGCACCGGGTTGAGAAGAGAAAAAAAAACAAACTGAGCACAGTCAATAGTGTTCTTGAAGGATGTTTGGAAATGAAAAACGGAAAAGAATGCCCAACGGACGACGCACCACGATGATGTTCTAAATCAATATCACGCTTATGGCCGAGACGGGTTCATACTAACAAAAAAAAGCTACATAGCACGGCACCAGTCCAGTGGTTGAAGAAGAAACCACGGTCGGTATCATTCCGTGCACGGTTTCGAGCATTCCAAAGCACGTCCCGGTACTCCATCATTGCCATCGAACCAGACGGAATTCCGCCACACCCCGGAAGCACCTCTCACATCCGAGGCGTACGAGCGTGTGTGTGTGTGTGTGTGTGTGTTTGTTACTACCGGAGCTGGATCTTGCCGAACCGATCGGTTCGGAAACCGCCGGAACGGAAGGCGAGCATTCAATGCGGCGTGCCCTTTTCCTTCGCACGGTTTCCATGCTTCGTGCATGTGTTCAGTGCATTTTTCACGAACGTTTTCCCGCAGCCTTTTTCCCGCGTTTGCCGAACGGATTCATTTCCGCTCGGCGAGAACGTTTGCGTGCGTTTATGCGAGTCAAACATTTCACTCCGGCGCTGATGGCGCTCCACCGAACGCACGAATGGCTGCCAATGTCGGATTTGAGATTGATTTCGTGTTTGAAGACTTTTCTATCGAAGTGGAGGAAGTTCGCAGAACCGTGTACACGCCACTTTCAACCCGTTTCACGGTGATGGCCGGAAGTGGAAGTGACCGGTGTGTACGTCGATCGATTTTGTGTACATGAGATGAGCATCCAGTAATGAGGGGCCTCAGTTGGGGGTTGTAAAAGGATCGTTGATCAATTTGTCGGCCTATGAACGGAAGGATTTCTTCTGCATCTAGCCTAGGCTAGATCGTCCGTTTATGACTCTGACAAGAGGGCGAGAAAAGCTGCATAAAAATTGCGATGCTCTTCATCAAGCCCAACACTTAATCACGCAGCGGTAACGCAAATCATCGTGCGGGCACACGCACTGTCAGCGCACGAGTACGTAGCACTTTAAAATAATTAAGATAGTGTAAATTGAATATTGCAAAACATCCGCTACAAAACCACCGAACCGTCGCACCACCCACCAGTCGCGAAAGGTTATTTCATCAATTTTAATGCCAACATCAATTAGCCGCCAGGACAATGAAAAATTAATTAACATCCTTGCGGCGCTCGGTCGACGGTGCTGCCGGATTTGAGGGGGGTGATAATCGATCTGGGTTTGGCTTCGGTTGCACACCGTGCGGTGTTCGTGGTAGCAGTGATGGTGGATTAAAGCGCCTATGCTTTCGCCCACCAACGTTTCGATCCACAAACCCTTCGACACAAAAAAAAACTGTCGATGCACTCGGTTTGGAGGGTGAAAATGCATCGGCAGAAGCGAAATAAAACGAGGAAAATTCATCCCCAAAGCAAGCGATAAAGCAGCTTGAATATTATACACTCTTTGTCAAGTTCAATCGCGCACCAAAATCCAAAAGTAAAGCACGCATAAAACGCGCTCCATTCTAATCCACTCGAGATAGAACTGCGGGACTTGCGGGACTTGTTTGCTCACCAAGGCACCATGACAAAACGCAGCGTCGAGTGGGGTGGCGCAACTCGGTATGGTGACATTTCCGTTCTTTCCCGTTCGCCACACTCTTCGCTTCGCGTGAAGGTGGACGAATTTAGGGACAGCCGAAGACGATGATGATGAAAAGCAAACAGCTCGGATATTTCTGCGAGTGACAGATTATTTCCTCCGTGCAAACGGACGCCACTATAGCAGTTCCACTGAGGCGGTTCTTACCTGGTTCCTGGTAAAACGCAGTTTTTTTTTCTTAAGTCAATGCAAGGATAAGTTCTTCAAAATGATGTTTGTTTAGAATCTTGAATATTGTTTGAAGAATAGTTCAAACAAGTTCCTAGTTTCGAAGTATATATATTCCCTCAAGTCAGATTTTTTTATTCTTTGCAAGTGGGAGTTTCAATATTGTTTATGCAACTGAAGAAAAAAAAACAATGCAATGAAGTATTGAAGAATTTATTAAATTTTTAACCGTGACTATGGATTTTGGTTCTTATTTTCAAACCAATTTTAGAGCGATTGTACGATCTTAACAACAAGAAACTTCATGCTGAGCGTTTGCAAAATTTCGCTTCTGAATCAGGAAGTCCCATCATGAAATGGAAGTGATCCTATTCTTCGGTGATCAAGCACTTATCCACCGTTTAGAGCGATTTATTATTTCGTATTTGAGTAAGGGCTTGGTAGATACACATCCTTTACACCTATGCTAGGAATCTAGCAATGCATGAATATATGTCAGAGGATTGTATATCAAACAATGGAGGGTGCTTCTACAGTCCATCAAGGAATAGAAGGTAATTTTCCAGTAGAATAGTAAAGGAAACAATGAACGTCTCTTTACTCTACACTCATAGAACAGATGAGCTTCAAGCTTGATTTAGCTTGATTTAGCTTATTTTAGCTTTATTTTGTGTACTATTTTTTATCATACATTTCGTTCGTTATGAATGTTATGTTTTCATGAGGAAAACGACGATGGATTAAATTTCAAACATGGAAAATATTAGAAATATTGATTATTTTACGCAAAGAGGTACAAAGTTATATAAACGGCACGGTTCTACAAGTTTTGTTAATATCACCAATACATTGTGTATTTAAATCCTTATATATTTGTTAATTCTTATTCTATCTTTTAAATGGATATAGGAGGGAGCTGTCATGTTCATGTAAAAATAAAAGAATGTGTAAAATATAAAAACCATTGAGAGTCAACAAACATTCCCCATTATTAGTTTTATTCTGCCGAGAGAAACAAAAATCTGGTCAATTTAAATTCCAATAATATCAAATATGCATAGTTTCGTTATTATTATTGTTCTGAATAAATACGCCGCCTCGAATGCAGCATATGTAATCAACAATCACACACACACCACAACGAATGATAATACCCTCACAGCACTGACCATTGCAATGCAATTCATATCGCAAAGCGACTGGCCGACCGAAAGCTCCCCCACCTTCGACTTCGACTGCGTAAGTTATTCCGAACTCAAATTACCTGCAACCAGAGCACATCGCAGTGGAAGCACCAACGTGCCGCCTGCAGGACTGTCTTGCCTATCCAGGGCGCTTTCCCTATTGTTTCACCCATGATTGAATTCCGACAGCGCCAACGACAAGTTCCGTATTGTGAAGGAAAATTCGTTCCGCAGCACATTTCCCTTCCAGCGGCAGGCGATGCTCCACTGCCGTCCAAAGCTCGACTCGACAACGGGCGAAGCGGTTTCTCATGCGATATTCACACCCGGCACGGAGGAAACTAAATCAAGATGCAATCGGTCGCCAGGAGTGCCGGCGTATTGACAATTTGCGCAGCAAAAATGGGTATTTTTCATTGCTACGGCTGCCGGGGCCGGGCGTGGCGTCGGGGCTTCGGCTATCGAAAACGATGCCAGAATGGGATCACGGCAATCACGGAGATCCCTGCAGCGATGGGTGCCAGAGTGTTGAAGCATTGCAATCTCACATTGCCACGTTGGCCACAGTGGCGCAGTATGGCATTTCATTATCCACTGGGCCATGATTATGATCGCATTCATGGGCGCAAGGCTGAGTGGAAACTCGGGGGAAACAATACTCTTCCGTGTGGTGTGTTCCGAGGAAAGATGAAACACGTGTTTTCTGGCGATTTCGATGAACAAGATGGGCTCTCTTGTTTGCCGAAGGTACGGGAGATAAGGTAAGCAAATGGCGCATGCCATAGTAATGGCCGATTGAGCCGAGGATGCCAAAGGGAAAGCGAGAGCAGGGCCAGGAGTGTGAGCAATTCGACGCTGCCGAGTAAATCCTTCGTTTGAAATTTTAATTGCCTTTGCAATGTCGTACGGATCCGTTTGAGAAGATTAATGTATTGCAATAATCACTGGGCTAGGGGAAAATTCAATTACATGCACCACAGAAAGCAGCCTGGGCCTGGTGCTGCAGTTGGACTCCAGTGATACTGCTGGCATCTGGCAGCCGCACCGAGCCACTAAATTTGAACGTAAATCGAGCGAACGTTTAAATACCCGCATTTTGGAAGAAACAAAAACTCACTACACGCTTGGCCGAAGCGAGCTTCGCTCCATCCCGCATGGCAAATTTCGCACCATAGCTGGATGCGGAAAGAAAAACTAAACAAAAGCCACCTGAAATTTGGTGCTTTTATCTCCGAGTGCTTGCAGCTTTCACCTCCTGTACTGAGACGATTTTCGGCGAATTTAATTCCGTTCTGTCCAGTGACAACGCTCGTTACGCGATGTGTGACACACGAGACATTTCGAAATCCACCCGAAAGCGTCCGGCCAACGGCCAATCCCTCCTGCGGGACCATGGCAACGGTTGGCAGCGTTGGGGTGGGCTAACAACTAAGCGGAGGCAAGCTGCTAGATTTTTGTTCATTTTTTGACACGTGCGCTTAAACGTCCGTAGGCAAGGCAGCCATTGAACAGGCAACCCGAGCTGGGCATGATCAGCTGCGCGCTGTACAAATAAAATACAGTGTGTACAGGGCGCTGCAGTCGTTTTTAACACGGTGTTGGAACATTTTTTCCTGTCTAGTAATGGTCACGACAACTCATTCAAGCAGTGCTTTTGGACCAATTATCAAACACCAATACGCTTTCGAAATGTCCTACTACTTACATTGCTTGACGGGAGTGAATTTTTCTTTTAAGTTTGTGCAAGGCACGTCTTTTATGCTTAGACAGCTCAATGTTCATTCAGGATAACCTTTTCCTATGCGTTTAATGATTGGAGGATGCTTCATGCCGAATTCATAGTTTACTAAAAATAAATAAAAGTTGTAAGAATAGGAAATAATGAAAAATTAATCATTTTTTCTAGTTTGTTTGAAATTTCATTTCTATTTTCTAATTTCATTCTTACAGTTTGAATTTCCCGCAAGTACCAACTCCGGTATGCTAAAATTAGTTTTGGTCCTAATTTACCTTTTTCTAACAATCCGCTCTTATTGCTCGTATTTTTGTATAATTTCTTCTGTATGCAGCTAAAAAGATCGCAGTCAAAATGCAGAAACAATTTGTTTTTCGGAGCAAGTAAATGTCAGTCGATCACTGTGTGAGGCTTTTTTGCTCGCACTTCGGACATTTACATTCAGAAGCTGGCTGCCGTTTAAAATGTTTCCAAAAATTTCACCACTTCGCCTATGTTCCGGACGAAGGAAAAAGCACGTGTCGAGTTTGTTCGGCTGCCGAGGGAGTGAAAATTGAAACGAACACACATTCGTACACGCTTTGCAGGCCAAATGAAACCCGCACAAGAAAAAAAAGCGAACAGTGGTAATAAAACGGACAAAAACACCTCACGTACACAATCGCTGGATGCTTTGATGCGAACGGTAATGACATGCCCGGCACGAGCGGATGGCGGAGTGACACCAAAAGCGCATCTTCTGCCGTGAATAGAACGCTGGCCCATGGTGTGCCTGCAGAGCGAACGAATATGTGAGAGAGCCGGGGGGGGTTTTTCGCTCGCTGTTTCGTTTGCAACGCTGCATCAAGCAAATGCAATAAAGCATGACGAAGTAGCAAATGTCTCCATTGTTGCCGCTTATCTGCGATGAAAAAACCGTGGAAACGATGGAGATGTATGTTACGCATTCATTCTGGGTTGGACCTGCAACAATACGCTGGCATTCGTTTTCCTCTTGAGCCACGCTGCATTCGAGTGCCGGGCACGAAGGAGACACACCGAAGATGCAAATATTTACCGTCAAGTACGAACGAATATGACGGCGGACAAGAAGCTCAGCTAAGCTACTTGGGCAAGATCAAAGGGAAGATGCATAATACTGGG
>KZ072862.1:0-10088 GCA_002091845.1 Anopheles cracens | reverse complement strand
ATGGCAACCTAGGAACTGAAGATAATGCCAATATGTTTTTTTCGACACCAGTAAAAAGTGAGCTGCAACAGAGCTAGTACAGTGCATTACGCATTTTATTACGGCTTGTCTTTTTTAAGCGATTATTTATTCGTAAAAAAATATTAGCAAACATAAATCATTTTAAAAAAATACCGTGAATACTTCATTGCTAATCTCTAAACGAGAGAATTCTCTAAGTTATATAGAATTTTGTTGTCTTGCTTTGAAACACAAATGTGAGTGACAACACTCATTCAGAATCTTGGAGGAGTGTTACTGATTACGCACATATCTTATAACAATCATTTCAAAGACAATAACAAACTTTCAACAACAAAAATGGACATCCTAGTCCATTAAGGATCGATAATATCATCTTGTAAACTCCATCCAGAACATCCGATGCTGGTTCTTCATCCTGTTCAGACGTTTGGAGGTACGGAGCTGTTTAGCATAGGAAAGAAAACAATTCAGCCTCCTTTCCTGTCAATCGCATTCCAGTTGCAGATATACATCGCTATTGGAACATCTAGATGCACTTTTAGTTTTTTTTATCATAAAAAAACTAAGGACGTTAACTCAACCGTTTAGAAGAAACGAATGAAGAAGGTCTGCTAAGTCGATTAGAGCATTATTATTAGAGAGAGAGAAAGAAAGAGACGAACTTCTTAATGATAAAAAAGTGAATCTGAAGGTTTTATTCAATATTGGTATAACATTGATTCCATTTTATCCCGATAGTTGAAGGTCAATGAATTTTAAAAGCTGCTTGAACTTATAAAAGCTTTTTAAACTTGAAGAACATCATTTAATAACAATCGTTGAGCAATTGATTCACATCCTATACACTAGGATACCATATAAGCCGATCTAGAGGTTATCTGATGAAAATGACATACACAATTAGTTACTCTTCATGTCAGATTCCGTCAAATTAACAGCTCAAAGCAAAAACTAGAGCTGTCATCGTCGTTCCATATGTCAGATAGAACCAAGTCATGCATTTTTCAACTTCAAATTGTGCATTGAATTACGATCAAAATGATCAGCTCAGATCAGTTTGAAAGTATATTGAACAATTGATGTATTATACACTAATACTAAAAGTAGGGTTATACACTAATGTCCTTGAAACACATCAAAAGCGTAAAAGACTGTAGTTTAATTTTATAATCAGTTTTTGTTAAGGTTTTGGGTATTAAAACGTTTTTTCAGGCAAATATTAAAAATTATTTATCTCAATTAAAATGTTCTACCATCCCTGAAGTTAAAGATCATTGTATTTGACAAAAGCATCCAATTGGGCTATTAGTAGCCTAGGCAAGTCCATTTCTGACCCATTCTGATTTCTGGGCAGCAAAACTACATCATGACCCCATTGGAATTAAATGCAGGACAATAAAGTTAAATTTAACAATACCAAAACATAGTGAAATAGATAAAAAAAAAAATCGAATGATGACATTTTTCAACTTTGGCACTGTTACAGTCTAAAATCTACACGAACTTCCGAAAACATAAAAATTATGTGAAAAAATAAATACACTTATGCAAAACAAATTTGAAAGGATGTGTTTCCTTATCACACGTGGAGTGCGGCAAGCATAAAAGCATTAACAAGTAATAAAAACCATCTTAAAAGATTTCATCTGTCCACTTTAAAATGCTCTAAAAATGTATTCTATATAAATGAAATCTATCGTTATCGGTTCCCTATAAAGCACCATTCGCATAATCGGTCGCTACCGTAAAAACTCTTCCGAAAGACCAATAAAATGCGTGTAAATATCACCACAGTCATTAGGGCTGTTTGTATCGTTTTAATTGAAGCGATCGGAGAGTATAAACACGACTTTTTTATGGCCCATTCGATAAACTTTTAATCTCAAACAATCCGCACCCCCCGCACTCCTCCGTTCCTTGCCACGGTGCGCGGGTAACTCGAGCCTTCGGGAGCGATTGTTGCGAAAAGTCAAACAAACGTATCCATTCCATCCCATGTGTTGCTGGTGCGGCTGAGTGATGGCATCCAGGCTGTGGCGGATCGAAGGAAACGGCAACACATTCCGGCGCCGGCTGATGATGAAGCATTAATATCCCATTTTGCCAATCTGTTGGCTACTAATTCTTCTTCAAGCACTTTAACCCCCCGAGAAGCGTGCGATAGGAAGAGATCGAGGCGCCCCGAAACGACACAGCAAACTTGTTCCGAGAATTAGGATGTGAAAGGTTACCCTTTTTCGAGAATCGTCCCACCGACGTTTCCACCGTAACGAGCCACTCTCGAGCCCTGGCATCCCGTACCGAAGCTGTAATGTGAGCGTCCGCGGGCTTGCAAACACGATATCTAAACGTCGGATCGCAGTGTGGAGGCAATTGCCCGGAGGTTCATCGCACCGGTCCGACGCACGCAATCATAACCTTAAATCGGACCGATCCGGCCGACGCACCGCACACGACTCGCCTGCATGTCTGCATGCCACTCGGGGCAGGGAATAATTTAATTTATAATACTCTTACGTGCTGCCCGTAACGCTCCACGCAATCCTTCCACCGGCTTCAAAATGCGCTTCCGTTCCGTTCCGGCTAGCTCGGCTAGGATGTTTGGAGCACTGGCACCGGTGCCTGCGAACCGTCGGGTGAGTGGCTGGCAATAAATTTTCAATATTTACAATCAAAACTACACCCGCACACGCTCCCGGTACGGACCGTGGATGGTGTTGGTTGGTGGTTGGTTTTTGAATAATTTCACCATAACGAAACAATGACCTCCGTCGATCCCGGATGCTCTCGCAACCGAACGCCTCGGTTGCCCCCGGCCAACCGAATCCGAATCCCGGAATGGAAACAGGACAGTTTGTTATCCTGCTCCCGGGACCGGACTCCACCCGGCAAACGGGAGCAAACAATAAAATTGTTAACAATTGCACCATTTTACGAGCCCTGCGTGTTACTGCGTCGGGTCGAGCAACCGGAAACCGATTGGAAACTCCTCAGCCCCAGGAGGCAACGGAGAAGCCTGACCGTGTTTCTTTCGTTTTTTTTCTTCCAGTTTATCTTTTCGCACTGCGAAGGAATGTTTGCCCGCTGATGGGCGATACGGACCTGGCAAGCTGTCCGCCAAACATTTACACCATTGCTCTTATCACTTCGGCAACGAATCAGTAGCGTATGCGTAGCGCACTTTGTTAGGACTTTCTGATTTAGAGCAAGGTCAGAAGGAAAGGTAAACGAAAGTCGGGAGAAAAATGAAGGCAAGATTGCTGATATGGTTTAGTGATTATTCGAAACAGGTGTGGTAGGAGTGATAACCCGCTCTAAGGAGGCAGGAACTAAGGGCAGCAGGAACTGATTTTATCCATTTCGAAGTGCAAGAGCTTAACACTAATGGCCTTTGTTGGCGTGCCAATTGATACTGGCACTTTGGCACTTTAGAGCTTTGATTGTACAGAGACGGTGAAAGCTATTGGTAAGCAGTTTTGACGGTTATGTTATGTATTTGCAATGCTTGGTTTAGAAGCTTAAAAGAATTAGAATCCGTCAATTTATTCAACACAGATTGTTACTCCAAATGGTCATATTTGGTGTCATCTTACACCTAAACGGTTATTTTTTGTCATTTTTACAGTTTAGAGCCCAAAATTATTCTATTTCTATTTTTATTCCATTTCTGTTCTATTTCTATTCTATTTCTATTCTATTTCTATTCTATTTCTATTCTATTTCTATTCTATTTCTATTTTATTCCATTTCTGTTCTATTTCTATTCTATTTCTATTCTATTTCTATTCTATTTCTATTCTATTTCTATTCTATTTCTATTTCTATTCTATTTCTATTCTATTTCTATTCTATTTCTATTCTATTTCTATTCTATTTCTATTCTATTTCTGTTCTATTTCTATTCTATTTCTATTCTATTTCTATTCTATTTCTATTCTATTTCTATTCTATTTCTATTCTATTTTTTATTTCTGTTTTTTCCCGGTTGAGAAACACATTTGCAGCTTCCGTTTTCGGTACGTCTGCTTTGCATAATGCCGTGCTCCATACTTCCAGGCTATCCTTGCTGGAAATGGGGCGAGGCAAAACCCCCCTAACGAAGACACGCACGTCGCCTGCGTGTAGTGTGAGCGTTATCGAATTTCGAGAGACAAATCATTTTTATTGCCCCGATGGAAAGTGGCCGCGATCGGTGCCACTCTGTGCCAGTTGGTGTTAAGCGAGCCAAGTGGGTGTTGCTTTTTCTTTCCGTTCCGAGTAAAACGGCCTAAAACTCAAGCGACGTCTGCTGCCGGTAGTTATCGAATTAAATCACCCGGGTGCTCCGTTTTCAATCACCAACGGTCCTTCACCGACGGTAACAACGGCAAAAAAACGACTCGATTATCACTGCTTCCCCTGCCACGGAACACGGTCTGGTTGTATCGTCGTGGGCCTGGGGGGATGTTGCGGTTTTCCGCACGATCTTCCTGCGGTGAAGCTTTCGAGCTTACTGCCGTCGCAGTTTCAACCGGGTCACGTCCGCGAAGGGGCACCGGGCACAAATCCTTTCGCGTGCGCTATTTGCGCGCGCGATTGAATGGTGCGATTTTATTGGCTCTCTCTCTCTCTCTCTACCTCACCCACATTTGCACATTTACTTGCGTCGCGTTTTCCCCATAAACAAATATTAATAAAACCATTTAATAAACGATCGGTGCGCAGCGGGTGCGCCGGAGTAAATTATGCGCCCGCAAGCTCATTTGAAACTATCGACACCCATTAAACTGTCAATACCACTGCAAAACGTTCGCCCTCGCTCGCGCTTTCCCATTGGGGGGGGAATAAACGATCGGTGCGCAGCGGGTGCGCCGGAGTAAATTATGCGCCCGCAAGCTCATTTGAAACTATCGACACCCATTAAACTGTCAATACCACTGCAAAACGTTCGCCCTCGCTCGCGCTTTCCCATTGGGGGGGGAATATTAAACATTGTACCGAATTCCACACACGTACCCGCAAGGCAGTTTTCCTCCAAAAACGGACGCGAAAAGAACCGTACGCTCAATATTGAAAAACGAAATCCCACGAGAGTCAACCTATGTATCATTTCGGATTCGGATAGGCTAGGCACATTCCTTCCAAAAAAAAAACAAAAAAAAATCGTGCGATTCTCCCCGATCGCCGGTGGTGGTGATTCTTTTTTATGCGTTTTATTATTTTATTGTCACCACTTTGCGTAAAGACCGGTAATTCATGGCGGTACGCAATTGCGTTACGGCGTCCCGTGGCCTTTTCCCGTGGTCTTCCCTATTTGGGACAATCCGATTGGGATGAGAGAGAGAGAGAGACATAGAGAGAAAGAGAAAACGCAAACGCCACGAGAAGATGGAGGCACTGGGAAAGGATTTGGAGCTTTCGCAGGCAGCAGTATGGGTGACTCTTTATTTGCTTTATTTCTGTTTTTTCCCGGTTGAGAAACACATTTGCAGCTTCCGTTTTCGGTACGTCTGCTTTGCATAATGCCGTGCTCCATACTTCCAGGCTATCCTTGCTGGAAATGGGGCGAGGCAAAACCCCCCTAACGAAGACACGCACGTCGCCTGCGTGTAGTGTGAGCGTTATCGAATTTCGAGAGACAAATCATTTTTATTGCCCCGATGGAAAGTGGCCGCGATCGGTGCCACTCTGTGCCAGTTGGTGTTAAGCGAGCCAAGTGGGTGTTGCTTTTTCTTTCCGTTCCGAGTAAAACGGCCTAAAACTCAAGCGACGTCTGCTGCCGGTAGTTATCGAATTAAATCACCCGGGTGCTCCGTTTTCAATCACCAACGGCCCTTCACCGACGGCAACAACGGCAAAAAAACGACTCGATTATCACTGCTTCCCCTGCCACGGAACACGGTCTGGTTGTATCGTCGTGGGCCTGGGGGGATGTTGCGGTTTTCCGCACGATCTTCCTGCGGTGAAGCTTTCGAGCTTACTGCCGTCGCAGTTTCAACCGGGTCACGTCCGCGAAGGGGCACCGGGCACAAATCCTTTCGCGTGCGCTATTTGCGCGCGCGATTGAATGGTGCGATTTTATTGGCGAAACCGGGAGCTCGAGCTCTGCGGGCTGTTGCAGTCCGCAGTAAGCCACGGCTCTGCCGGTGGGTTTGGCGATTTTATTGGCTTGTTTGCATAGCGAACAACCCGCCTGCCCCGGCCGTGAGCGCTGGCTGTGCCCAGATAAATGCATGATGAAATTATGTCGCCCGTGGGGCTTTTCTCACATCCGCGCGGCTTCTTTTTTCCTGCTTCGTGACCTTGTAACGGATGGGTTTAGCTGTGCGTTCGATGAAGGTAGGTGGGGGGGGGCGAAAAAAAACACCCAACCGATCTGCCGCTTAACGTCGTATCGGTGTTGGTTAATGGGTTATGGCGGACAGTTTAAATGTTTCGAATGTAAATTATGGGTTCGGCTTACGTTATGAGCATAGAACGGGGCAATGTGGCGATCATATATCAAACGAAATGGTGCGCGCGATAAAGAGAGCACATCACTCCGGAGTCCGGACATTTGTTAATTTTTTGCACGATTGTTAAATAATGCAGTGAATAATAATGCTCTAATCGACTTAGCAGACCTTCTTCATTCGTTTCTTCTAAACGGTTGAGTTAACGTCCTTAGTTTTTTTTATGATAAAAAAAACTAAAAGTGCATCTAGATGTTCCAATAGCGATGTATATCTGCAACTGGAATGTGATTGATAGGAAAGGAGACTGAATTGTTTTCTTTCCTATTCTAAATAGCTCCGTACCTCCAAACGTCTGAACAGGATGAAGAACCAGCATCGGATGTTCTGGATGGAGTTTACAAGATGATATTATCGGCTATCCTTGCTGGAAATGGGGCGAGGCAAAACCCCCCTAACGAAGACACGCACGTCGCCTGCGTGTAGTGTGAGCGTTATCGAATTTCGAGAGACAAATCATTTTTATTGCCCCGATGGAAAGTGGCCGCGATCGGTGCCACTCTGTGCCAGTTGGTGTTAAGCGAGCCAAGTGAGTGTTGCTTTTTCTTTCCGTACCGAATAAAACGGCCTAAAACTCAAGCGACGTCTGCTGCCGGTAGTTATCGAATTAAATCACCCGGGTGCTCCGTTTTCAATCACCAACGGCCCTTCACCGACGGCAACAACGGCAAAAAAACGACTCGATTATCACTGCTTCCCCTGCCACGGAACACGGTCTGGTTGTATCGTCGTGGGCCTGGGGGGATGTTGCGGTTTTCCGCACGATCTTCCTGCGGTGAAGCTTTCGAGCTTACTGCCGTCGCAGTTTCAACCGGGTCACGTCCGCGAAGGGGCACCGGGCACAAATCCTTTCGCGTGCGCTATTTGCGCGCGCGATTGAATGGTGCGATTTTATTGGCGAAACCGGGAGCTCGAGCTCTGCGGGCTGTTGCAGTCCGCAGTAAGCCACGGCTCTGCCGGTGGGTTTGGCGATTTTATTGGCTTGTTTGCATAGCGAACAACCCGCCTGCCCCGGCCGTGAGCGCTGGCTGTTCCCAGATAAATGCATGATGAAATTATGTCGCCCGTGGGGCTTTTCTCACATCCGCGCGGCTTCTTTTTTCCTGCTTCGTGACCTTGTAACGGATGGGTTTAGCTGTGCGTTCGATGAAGGTAGGTGGGGGGGGCGAAAAAAAAACACCCAACCGATCTGCCGCTTAACGTCGTATCGGTGTTGGTTAATGGGTTATGGCGGACAGTTTAAATGTTTCGAATGTAAATTATGGGTTCGGCTTACGTTATGAGGATAGAACGGGGCAATGTGGCGATCATATATCAAACGAAATGGTGCGCGCAAAAAAAAAAACAAAAAAAAATCGTGCGATTCTCCCCGATCGCCGGTGGTGGTGATTCTTTTTTATGCGTTTTATTATTTTATTGTCACCACTTTGCGTAAAGACCGGTAATTCATGGCGGTACGCAATTGCGTTACGGCGTCCCGTGGCCTTTTCCCGTGGTCTTCCCTATTTGGGACAATCCGATTGGGATGAGAGAGAGAGAGAGACATAGAGAGAAAGAGAAAACGCAAACGCCACGAGAAGATGGAGGCACTGGGAAAGGATTTGGAGCTTTCGCAGGCAGCAGTATGGGTGACTCTTTATTTGCTTTATTTCTGTTTTTTCCCGGTTGAGAAACACATTTGCAGCTTCCGTTTTCGGTACGTCTGCTTTGCATAATGCCGTGCTCCGGCGTAAATTGACTACTAATTGGATTCATCGCGTTCGGCTGGGTTTGCATCGTAACCGGGACACGCGACCACCGTTACCCAACCGGGGAGGGCGGCAACGCGAAACAAAACCGGAGCGAAACGGTGACGGACGGACGGATGAGAGTAATCAGAAAGGATGGTCACGTTGAAAATTATTAGGTCTAGCTAATGTTTTGCTTCCGCCGGAGCGGAAAATCGATACCGTGCGGGCGGGATACGGATCTTTAAGCTTTTCCGCGAATCCCACTGTCCGCTGACGGGAAGTTAGTTGATTAAGAACGGGACGCACCGGGCAGCATCCACGAAGTCACCGCACGCCACACGAAAGTTGCGTCTACGTACGTCCGTACGCGGTGGTTCGCGGTGGCCGTTAATGTTTCGGTGGTTTCGCTCGCCGCCAACCCGGACGGTTGTCTGTCGCTTTGATGCACGGTAATTGCGTGCGACAGCGAGCCCACCCTCAGCCGGTACGGTGCAGTGGTAGCGATGAGCCGGGTCACGCCGCAAGGTGCTCCGAATCTAATCGAGATAATCTGATAACAACGTGACCATCGCGGGCACGGCAAGCAAGCTGACGGAGGATTAGCCGGCGTGCCCTCGTCGGAGTCGGAGTTGTTGTTTCGCGAAATTAGTAGTCGAAAGGTGAGTCGACCCGCTAATTAGCTTCCACACCGTTACGGGACGCACGGTGAGGCGGGTGGCGCCGGTCGGGTTAACGAAAACAGAGCGTGCGTACGCTGGTGGGCTTAGCAAAACTAACCCGCCCAAGCTGATGGTGCGAATGGACATGTGTACATTAACGCTGCACTTGCGGTGCACGCCTTGCAGCGTGTACGTTAACAGAGCAATGCGGAACTGGGAGTTACAGGACGTGGCTGGCATATATTAGATTCCGACAGGAGGGATTGATTCACAGCGCAGCGTTATCGTGTACGGTGGGTTTTGTGCTTTACAGGTAGCTATTTCTACTAGCCGCGTCGCGTGAGGAGATGATTTACGTTCTATAATTACATCCAATTAAATGATTACTGATTATTTTTCGATTGTGTATATGAAATAGAATATAGTCAACTATTTATAATGTATTCTAAAATAGCTTTGACAGTAACTTTGTTAAATATTTATGAAACTTAGTTCGGTACATAACTATGGACGCTCCCGATTTCTGTAGATTCTTTTTTGAAACGATAGTCGTAATCCTAACATTTATTTTGCTACCAGATTAAGAATATCTGTATAAATTACCTATTTTACGTTTCCTGGTATGCTGTGAGATTGCTGGTCTGATATTTTATGATATATTATAAGTTCTACGAATCATACTCACCGAAGCATAACTATGGTTATATGAGAAAATCGGCAGTTCCGACAATTTCAAATGTTTTGTGATTGTTGGCTTTTTCAATTGTTCAGTTTATCTGAATTTTAAAAAACCTTTTTTTAATTTTATTTGTATTTATCTAACTTAAAATGCATTTTTGAATGTTAAATTGGATAATTGGATACATATTGGAAATATTAAATCATTTTTTATGTTTCTTGGTCAATAACAAAAATCACTGTCATTAGCATTTGCTTATAAAAACAACAACATTTGCATAAAAAATAGATATAGAAGAATAGAAAAATAGATATAGATATAATAGAAGAATCATAATAGAGGTTAAAATTTGTTTTCCTTTTGTGCCAAAAAAGTACAAATAAAAAATGAAAAAAGAGCTATAACTTGTCATGAAAAAAATATCAGATTTACAAACACAAACGTCCATCTAGCAGATACATTATCAAGGGTTTAATAAATATGAAAAAACACATCACTCCAAAAT
>KZ072861.1:360988-394044 GCA_002091845.1 Anopheles cracens | reverse complement strand
AAAGTAAAATTTGCGAGCCGAACGCCGATTCCGGGTTTTCGACGGCAAAAATTCGGTGCTTTTTGTTTGTTTTTTTGTACGAGAGACTCCTGGAGGATGTTTAGAAATGTTTGGATTTCTTTGTTCCGACTGATGAAGTCGGTTTAAGATTCTTTTTTCCGCCCCGCCATATTGTTTGCCGTTTAGATCTCATATCTGAAACTGTTCAGGCAGCCCATGCTGCATCATTCCAAGCGAGTAATGCGTATAAGAGGCGTAATACACCTACCGGGATACGTGCCGTTCCCCGTACCGGCCGATGCCGCCGTGGCCGTCACTCCGCCCGCCGTATGCAGATGGCCCGAGCTGGCCGCCATGTGGTGATTGCGCTCCAGCGTCCCACCGTTCAGGCCACCGCGGTGCGACCGCGGCAGGGTACCGCTTCCGACCGAACCGGACCCGAGCGTACCGCCGACACTGGCCAGATGGGGGTGGGAACGGTTGAGCGTGGAGTTGGCGGACGCCATTGAAAACCGACAGCGCTGGCATCCGTTCCGTACCGGTGGGGGGAGCGGTGGCGGTGCCGGCGGAGGGGACGCCGACAGGGCCGGCGAGTCCTCGTTCGGATCGTCCAGGTCGTCATCGTCGTGCAGCGGATCGTCGGAACCATCGCCCCCGTGGTGGGGTTTACCGTCGTTCACGAGCCCGAGCATTTCTTCATCCACCTGTGACTCCTGGTGCTGTTGCGAGCGTTTCGGGAGGGTTGCTGGCGGAGGTTGGTTGGTCGGTGGCGATGGTATCTGCACGCCGACGTTGGCTACGGTGGATTGCGTCCGGGAGAGCGGATGGTGGTGCACGCTATCTGAGCGCATGATGGTTGTGTATCGACCATTGAGCATTAATGGTCCGATAAAGATGTCTTTTAAAGCAAACCAGAGGACTATGTTTTTTATTTAAAAAAAATAACACCCAGTCGATGCAATCGTGTGTGTTCAGGACTATAAAGTTTAACACAGTCCCACTGGCCCAGTGACCACTTGACCGGAAGCAAGCGTTTCGTGTCGATAAAATCTTTAACACTCCACAAACGCGAACAGACACTCGCCGAAGAGTGAGAAGTTAATCCAAGCGTGCGGCGCCGTGGAGAAGCATGCTCGTGTACACTCTTGGGTTCACTTCTTCTGGCTTGTGAGAAGCAATCTAGTAATTTATGGCAGAATAAATTTCGCTTAATGCGACAGCGACAACGGAGAGAACATGGGATTTTGATAATTTAATACACCGAAAACACGAAGCACAGCGTTTGGGACGTTTGACTCTCGAAACAATACGAACTCTGCGCGCCCCGCCGAGCTGCACCCGAAGTGGTCCGGTTGGCGAGCAAAAGCATTCACATGCATCGTGGGGCGTCGTCTCCGGCGTTCTGTCCGTATCAGTTTCTTTCTCGACCCTCGAGGGGGAATTGCGTCTTTTTTTTGCGCTTCTTTTTCGCTCGTCTCGGCAAAATTCGCGACCCGTTAATTTTTATGCTTACACGCCCGGCACACGGATATGTCTTTATCAGTGTGTTGCACTAATTTAATAGTGACTTACGATTGCGCCTGCATTTATCATCCCCATCGGACCTGCCTCACTCACCGGGATGGGCGCGAGTGGAAGAAAACAGGCAATTACGACAAACAGGCGGCCACATATCGTTCGCGCAGAAGGGCAATAATCATTAAGAACATAACTTTCGGAGCTGAGCACTGTAATCGTTTTTTGAATCACCTTATAAGTGAAGTTTTAGTGCTATGACGCTTGTCTCTGTGTTCCAACAACGAGCGAGTTGTACACGGTGTGATTTCGAAACATTTCAAAGTATTCCCTGGTGCCTTTGAGGAAGAGAATACAAGAACTTCCAACGCAACAGCAACGAAAGCAAAACAGTGAACATATAAATAGTATTTTTAAAACATTTTTCACCCACTCATACAGCACACACTGTAGCTCAGCGCGCCTCAAGCAGCACCTCAAACGGCTTAACGTTTTGTCGTATTTTTTAATGACCATCTCAATTTGTAATTTATTTGCCTGTGTGCAATATGGCTGTCACTTACCGGGGAGTCGCAGCAGCACGCTATCTGAGCGCATGATGGTTGTGTATCGACCATTGAGCATTAATGGTCCGATAAAGATGTCTTTTAAAGCAAACCAGTACAGCTACTGCTTTACAGCGCTCGGCGTTCGTAAAATCCCTTCTCTAGCTGCCTTTCCAGAATGATGCAGTGTATTGGCACTAAAATTCCATCACAACTTCACGTTCGCAAACAGTCCTGCAGCTCAAGCGCATCCTCTGTAGGGGAAAAAACAGAAACGAAATCGAAAGAGAAACACGAATTAAGAGCGAGAATCATTTCGCCGTGCAAGCAGAGGTGACGGTCGTGGTCATACGATACGATTTAGATGGCCGCTGCTTTTAAGGCACGGCCGCACATATGCAGCACGCCCCGCCCGAAGAAGCAATCTAGTAATTTATGGCAGAATAAATTTCGCTTAATGCGACAGCGACAACGGAGAGAACATGGGATTTTGATAATTTAATACACCGAAAACACGAAGCACAGCGTTTGGGACGTTTGACTCTCGAAACAATACGAACTCTGCGCGCCCCGCCGAGCTGCACCCGAAGTGGTCCGGTTGGCGAGCAAAAGCATTCACATGCATCGTGGGGCGTCGTCTCCGGCGTTCTGTCCGTATCAGTTTCTTTCTCGACCCTCGAGGGGGAATTGCGTCTTTTTTTTTGCGCTTCTTTTTCGCTCGTCTCGGCAAAATTCGCGACCCGTTAATTTTTATGCTTACACGCCCGGCACACGGATATGTCTTTATCAGTGTGTTGCACTAATTTAATAGTGACTTACGATTGCGCCTGCATTTATCATCCCCATCGGACCTGCCTCACTCACCGGGATGGGCGCGAGTGGAAGAAAACAGGCAATTACGACAAACAGGCGGCCACATATCGTTCGCGCAGAAGGGCAATAATCATTAAGAACATAACTTTCGGAGCTGAGCACTGTAATCGTTTTTTGAATCACCTTATAAGTGAAGTTTTAGTGCTATGACGCTTGTCTCTGTGTTCCAACAACGAAGGCGCACACTCTTCATCATTACTCTTTTTGTTTCCTGCTGTGCTGCCACTTTTGTCCATTAAGGTGCGCCACGTTATGAGTGGGGCATTTTAGTATGCTTCACGTTATAAGCCGATTTTAAGTAAGGGAATTACACGCGGACTTACGGCAGGAAGAGAGCGATTCGCAACGGACGTAACAATGGATATTTTTTCCTCTCATTACGGGCTCGTTGTTTGAATTGGTTTTACAGATTGATGCATTTAGAAGTAGCACATTTTGGATTTAAAAAAACCTTTGAAAAAGGACTTGTTATAATCTGTGACGTTGTTTACGGACTGACAGGAAATGTGTGCAAAATTTTACGTCTAATGTTTCAATGTCAACCTACAGTGTATATAAGTTGTTATTACCAGAAGCGACTCTGCAATCTTTAGAGAATTATTCTAGACTCGAAATATGATTCGCATGTCTTTCAAATGAAGACCAATTTTAATTCTTTTTATTATTCTAGTGTAAATCAGGAATCAATTTCAAAATTTTTGTATGAAGTTACATCGTGTTCAAGGCCAAACTAAGCTCACGATTCTCATGCAGTTTTGATTCCATACAGCCACAGAAGAGGTGTAAATCGTTCTCTAACGAAGTTTTGGAATCGTTTTTCTTTCTCCATAAACAGTTTATGGAAACAACGTTTATGGAACCAAATATTATCCACCATGGATGATTCCATCTGCAGCAACTTCAACGCCCTCCCTAATCGGCGTTCAATTTGTACCGGGATCGTGTTAAAAGCCTCAGGAAAGCTCACTACAAACGCGCCCTCCTAGACATCCGGTCGTGATTTCCCGGGAAAAAGGTAGAATCATATCCTGTCAAGCCTGGCATCGTGGTTACACGCTAGTATCCGGTTCGGTATTCCTCATTTCGGGGGGACAAAAAAAAATGCAAAACAAAAAACAATTCCACCTCTTAAACCAGCTTCCCTCGAGGGTGCGCAAGTGTGAATAAATTGAATTTTTAAAATAATTTTCGTCCTTATTGCTTCCGGAGGGATCCATGCCAAAAATCGACACTCCAGCACGCTAACGAGAGCGCTGAAGTAGTGTTTTTTGCTTCTATGCTGGCAAATGATGTTGGTTGTTTTGCACAACGAGATGAGAAACTTTGCGAGAATGTTTCAAACATTCATTCAATCACCTTCGCTGTGCTCCGTGCGCTCGAGTGCATGGCTGAGTTTTCCGTATGGGCGAAGGAAGGATGGAAAACGGCCTTCTGTCAGACGACGGAAAAGATCTCCGGGCCGGGGCTTTTGTTTTGAGTGATTAAATTTATTTCGCTTTGTCCTGCGCGAACCATTTCATGGCTCGGGATCGGCTAGGTTTGCTGGGCAATAGATGAAATGGAATAAAACTACGAGCTAAAGTGATTTTCATGGTTTTTTAGCCTCTTCTTCTGAGAATGACTGTGAGAATTCTACTAGAACGATTTTATTTCATTCCACTTATGATGTTGTACGTAGCAATCAATTCTGCTTTGTGACATAAATGTGAATATGTAACCAGATTCTTCAAATATTTGTGCAGATTGCATACTTTCAGGCTGATTGAGAAAGTTTGCGCCTTCAAGTAGGTAATTTTATGTACATCAGCACTTGAAAACGCTTTATTTGCCAATTTAATAGAAAACTCTTCACTGACTTGCCATAGCTCAAACAAAAAACGAATTTCTCGCAAAAAGTTAAATAACGTTTCACATCGCAGCCATTTGATAACGAAACGGGGAAGTTTTCCGTAAAGTCAATCCCCTGCCAGATTGATGGCGTTTCGCACGCTAATTTAAGGTGATAATCACCACAGTCAAAGGATGGAGACAAAGTTGCCTCGAGTGATCTCGACGAGTCGTCCCATTCCGTAGGCCAAACGATTCTTTTGACATGCTTTCGGAGAACGGTACGGAGCTTCCGCCCGGCTGTGCCGTCTTCTACGGTATAGTTTGTCAACTAGTTTCTCAAAAACTAATTACCACTAATCGCTTTTCAGCAGCTGCCTCAGCTGGGCGATAGACAGAGAGCGATTTTGTGATAGCGATGAAAACGATGATGAAAATTATAATCTTCTCCGAATGGCGACCGTGTGTCTCTGTTGTGCTCGTCCTCGGCGTTCTGGAGCTCCGCAGGAGCAGAGTAAAGTTTAATTACAGTTTCATAAACGATCAATTACAGTTTTGTATCGGTGATTGAATAGTTTGTAATTAGTTTCTGGCCTTTCTAGCAACAGCAACAGGGTTGGAAGTTTTCCTTTTACGCTTTGCGAGATAAAATTATTAAAACTGTATGTAATTTAATCTTCTTCGCATACAAATCACTTCTCACAATATGTTTTTTCTTCTATCGAAGCAAAACAAAAGAAACTGAATCCTTCACGCTTCCCCGGTCCAGGATCTTCACGTCCAGGACGATAACCGAAAACGGACCGGCGGCTTGACCTGCGAAGAAAACAAGCCACTCGGCGGCGTGGCATTAATTTGCGGGCTTCCGCTTTGCTATCTTAATCTCGATCTTAGAGCGAAACTTTTTCATGTACCATTAAAACTTTAACAACTTCACCATTTCCCGCGGCTTCTGCTGCGGCTCGGCGGCTCCCATCGTTTGACCGACGGTTGCGCATAAAGCGAGAGTGCGCGCGCCCGCGCGCCTATCCGGTCGTGATTTCCCGGGAAAAAGGTAGAATCATATCCTGTCAAGCCTGGCATCGTGGTTACACGCTAGTATCCGGTTCGGTATTCCTCATTTTTTCCTTCTGGGGTTCCACCCGAATAATCCTATCAAGATGCGCAATAAAAACGCCCAACGATCACGACGCGCGGTTTTCGCGCTTTAGGCACACGTGAACGCAGAACGTATAATTCTACGGTTCGCCCAATGCGCGAAAGATCACAGGCGTCGATCGATCGTGCCAAAACATCATACCGGGCGCTTTTCGTGTGCGCCGGGTTGTTGTTTAAATTCCGCGCGACGCCAGAATGCCTCGATGCCGACGATCAACTTTCGCCGGATGATGTTTTTTTTTGGGGTTTTCTGCTGTTTGCATCCCCTCCGAATGGCGGGTTTGATCGGCACGCCGTAAAAAGTATTCAAATAAATGATATTTCCTTCCCCGCTGCACATCACACAAAACCGTCCCACCGCGATTGGCATAAACTGGTTGTTTTATTGTACCATATCGTTAAATGTAGCTCAAGTTCAGCGGTATCATGGCCAATAAAATACCGCGCCAAATGGGTGGGTCGATATAATTTTTGTTTATTTTGAAGCCTGTCCCATACAAGCGCTCTTTCCTTCGGTAGCAGCGCCGTCGCCGAGAGAGCGAAGGGAAATGAGCCACAGGATCGGTTTACTTATGGAGAATATGCTTGGAATCGATTTTCGGGCGTTCGGCTATGTCCACATGACGTTGTTTTATCTCGCTAGCAGCGGAGCTGAAACTGTGTTTCAACCACTTCTAGGAGCACGCTGTTTAGCGGCCCGCCACCGGAAGCCCGACGCACCGTGTTTGCACGAGTTTCAGGGCAAACACGGTGGTGAAATTAATTTTCCCCGGCATGGGCATGCCGTTACAAACGCAACGGATGAAGGCACGCGAAGCTTCGTAGCGGAAAGACCTACATTTAATTATGACTAACGACCAACGTAACTTATCGCTGTTGCAGTGTCCTTTGAGCGAGACGGAATGATGGCCGGGGATGGCAGCCATCATTGAGTCGATAAGGAAGGATGCTGGATGGATGATATTGGGAAGATATCCACAGCGCTTCACCAAGTTTCACCATGAAAATGCTCAGTGTAACTATTTTGGTCAGTGGCAGGGAGGGTTCAATAAGTTGAGTAACACATGTTCACCGCTGAAAATAATTATAATAAAACATTTATTATGTTCCTATGGTCTAGAATCCAAAGTGCAAGAAGAGTCGAATCGGTTAATGCGAAAAAGTACTGTTACTAAGTGCTCACTCAAGCTCTTAATGAGGAGGGTACGTACATCCTATCCACCAACGCTCGTTACATAATTTGTTTCAAACACAAACCCATTATTATTTTAGAATAAAAATAACCTTTTTTCTTCTGCCAACGGCCCATGGCGGCAGGTGGATTTCGTTACCTCGTATGTGATGTTGCGCTTTGGAGAATATTGTTTAAAAAAAATCAGAAACATGCGCCAGTGCGCCCGGTGCCGTGTGAAGTGAAAATTGAAAAACGTTGTTTTCACTCCGGAAACCCCAATGAAGCGTGGCCTCGAGGGAATCTGTACGGGCTTCGACCCAATCCGTCAGCGCGAAACCGGCGAAACAAACATCCGCAATACACACAGCCCAACCACAGTAGGCCCTTTGCTCGGCACAGAACAAAAACGCTAGCGCATGTGTATTTTACACATTTTTCCCCAGCCTGCTGAGGTTGGCGCTGGAGTTCAAAGCTCAAACAGCATTTTGATGCATCGCAACGCCGGATGCTTTATGTAACGCTTGTTGCCCCCTTTTGTGTTGATTTCATGGTCCGGTCGGCCCTTTTTGCGCACCGGGAGCCGGGAGAAAGAGCCACTCCGGCCTGCTAGGGAGTGTCCCCGGGTCCGGTGTCGTACGGGGTGGGGATCGTTTGAGCCTGTGTGTGAACATGTTGCATAACAATCTTCTAGCTTGTTATGGGTTATGAGGGTTAGTAGAGAACGCTCAACTGGTATCAGATATTTATTCGATGTTTTTTTACTGTTTGCTCTCAAAGTGTTTCATTTCACTTCAACGTGAGGTTGTTAAGTGACCGATATTATTGAATGAATACATTTAATGTTCAGCATTTGCAGACCCGATGGCATTCCCGTTTGAGTGCATGGCAAGAACGGTGTTTTTACTTCTTTCAACCTCAACAAACAACCTCGCACAATAGCAAGTGCAGCAAGGCTTCCGTTAGCGCACGTCGCCATAACTGTATCCTGCTACGAAGGCGGAAAAATGCAATAAGCATGACCTTGCAATCGTTTGCAGCATCCGCGCAAGAAGTGCGCTGCCAGTTCGTTCGTACAATGGAACGCGTTTGTTTTTTTTTTGTGGCATCGCTGGCACACTGGGTCGAAGAGAGTCGTTCGATATAATGCGTTTATTTGCTAAATATAATGTGATTTGTTTAGTTGCTTTAAATGACATGAAATTGAAATATGTCCATAAAATACGCAAATAAACAAATTTCTCTTAAAAAAACACTTATGACCAGGACTCGTAAACCTTCTCCACTGTGTCATGGTGACATTTCTTTCTCTCTTTCTCTCTCTCTCTTCCCATGCCCGGTTGCATTATCGGTGGAATGTTTGCACTGACAGCAGCACCAGAAAGCGCACGATATTTCCGGACGGCAATTTTCACCTGCATTGTGCTGCGGATGAGTTGCATTCCACTTCCACCGGCACTGACGGAAGCGTGAAGAGACTCTTTACTTGCTTGCTTTCGTTGCTTTTTTCTCCCATTTTACAATTTCGCACTTCGAATCGTTCGATACACTCGTGAAATAATGCTTCTCATTGCACCACTTTGAGGTTTTGTGCTGGCAAAGTTGTCATTCAAAGCGATGGAGCAGCGCGCTGGTTACAATGCATACAAATGGATTGGGTTTTCTTCTGTGTTCGTATGACGAGAGTTCAACTTGAGCGAACAATTTACATTCAACACATTTCATCACTTTACGCAAAAAAGAGCCATTTCCATTTTCTACCCTCACTTGTGTGAATTGTCAAATTACGGGTGCAAACCGTATTATCCACGGTACCGGAATGCAGGGCTCTCGTCGAACGCCATGCTGATAAAGCAATACCAATTTCGTTCGATGGCGAAGCGTAGCTTGAAGCGTTTACGAATGCAAAACGGTTTATCAGCGGCCATACCGTTTCTACCTTGTTGCGCACATCGTGCTGCCTTGCATGCAGTGACGAACGATTGGCCAATGGCGAAGCGAACCGGGGCACCAGCTTTTAATGAAATTACACCGGAATAGGTTTCATTAAACGCTTGTTAAGTGTTGCCGTCCGTTTTACGAGCGTCCCCGTTGCTCCATTTCACGAACGCTTCACAAATTAACGAGTTACGCCTCCCTCTGGGCTGCTGCAGCGGGATACTATGTATCTTATTCGTGCCCGAAACACATTGTTAATGCCCATCGCATCATGTGGTGATCGAACGAGTCGGGAAAAAAGGCATTAAGTTACCGTGGGGATGCGCGGAGGTCAGTACGGGCCGGGGCTGTAAGGATTTTTAATCGTTGCTACTTGTGTGACTTTGAGATGGGTTGAGTAATGGGCAAAAAATGGCTCATGTTCTGTGTATGTGTGCGGAAAAGCCTTTTTGCTACCCCGAACACGTACACGATACCACATACAGACACACACACACTCAATCCCGCACATTAAGATCAACCGTTCGGGGGTTTGATTGGAAGCACCGAAAAAGCTGTTGTGGCTCTTTTTTTTCTCGCTAGGCCCCGAGGATCGGCCACCACCCCGAATGCCAATATTTATTCGTTTTCCTGTTTGTGGTCTGCCTGCTCCGGGAGGGAGGGGGGGGGCAGGGAGGCTTCATTCATTGAGCGTTAAGCTGTATCGGCTTTTCTTTTATCTTCGTTAAGGTTTTATTGTTAAAACCGCACCCCCGGAAGCCACCGCGCAACGGTAATAACTTCATTAGCGGAAGAAGATGAAAAAAAACAAACTCTTCGCCGGAAAGTTTTTTACCCCGCCGCTTGGTAGGAAATGAAAAATTCATGGTCTAATTAAAACTCTCCAGGACGCAGGAGTTTCGAAGGGAGGGGGGCCGTCATCTTCTGTTTCGTCGGCTTAACGTTCGAGGCCGGTAGGTGGTCAGCCGATAGCATTGGGGCGTTTTATTTACATGTTGTTACTCTTTATCAGTTCATTGCGAGTGTTAAAGGCTTGGGAAGAGGAGGTACAACTGCGAAATGGAGACGAAAAAATGTTTGTAATAAAAGAAGGACTTATGTTTTTATTGCACAAAGAGGGTTTCTTCATTCAAGAGGGCTTCATGCATTTTATTAAAGTTTCGGAATCGAAACGTGGTTGCAAGGAAATGAACTATTCTCTTGCAGCAACACTTTTTGGCTTTACCTACATTTATCCGTTTGGGTTTCTTCGTGCTCAAGTTCTTGTTGTCTTGCAAATTTCACTCAGCCATGCACTCGAGCGCACGGAGCACAGCGAAGGTGATTGAATGAATGTTTGAAACATTCTCGCAAAGTTTCTCATCTCGTTGTGCAAAACAACCAACATCATTTGCCAGCATAGAAGCAAAAAACACTACTTCAGCGCTCTCGTTAGCGTGCTGGAGTGTCGATTTTTGGCATGGATCCCTCCGGAAGCAATAAGGACGAAAATTATGTTAAAAATTCAATTTATTCACACTTGCGCACCCTCGAGGGAAGCTGCTTTGCGAGGTGGAATTGTTTTTTGTTTTGCATTTTTTGCCCCCTCCAAATGAGGAATACCGAACCGGATACTAGCGTGTAACCACGATGCCAGGCTTGACAGGATATGATTCTACCTTTTTCCCGGGAAATCACGACCGGATAGGCGCGCGGGCGCGCGCACTCTCGCTTTATGCGCAACCGTCGGTCAAACGATGGGAGCCGCCGAGCCGCAGCAGAAGCCGCGGGAAATGGTGAAGTTGTTAAAGTTTTAATGGTACATGAAAAAGTTTCGCTCTAAGATCGAGATTAAGATAGCAAAGCGGAAGCCCGCAAATTAATGCCACGCCGCCGAGTGGCTTGTTTTCTTCGCAGGTCAAGCCGCCGGTCCGTTTTCGGTTATCGTCCTGGACGTGAAGATCCTGGACCGGGGAAGCGTGAAGGATTCAGTTTCTTTTGTTTTGCTTCGATAGAAGAAAAAACATATTGTGAGAAGTGATTTGTATGCGAAGAAGATTAAATTACATACAGTTTTAATAATTTTATCTCGCAAAGCGTAAAAGGAAAACTTCCAACCCTGTTGCTGTTGCTAGAAAGGCCAGAAACTAATTACAAACTATTCAATCACCGATACAAAACTGTAATTGATCGTTTATGAAACTGTAATTAAACTTTACTCTGCTCCTGCGGAGCTCCAGAACGCCGAGGACGAGCACAACAGAGACACACGGTCGCCATTCGGAGAAGATTATAATTTTCATCATCGTTTTCATCGCTATCACAAAATCGCTCTCTGTCTATCGCCCAGCTGAGGCAGCTGCTGAAAAGCGATTAGTGGTAATTAGTTTTTGAGAAACTAGTTGACAAACTATACCGTAGAAGACGGCACAGCCGGGCGGAAGCTCCGTACCGTTCTCCGAAAGCATGTCAAAAGAATCGTTTGGCCTACGGAATGGGACGACTCGTCGAGATCACTCGAGGCAACTTTGTCTCCATCCTTTGACTGTGGTGATTATCACCTTAAATTAGCGTGCGAAACGCCATCAATCTGGCAGGGGATTGACTTTACGGAAAACTTGCCCGTTTCGTTATCAAATGGCTGCGATGTGAAACGTTATTTAACTTTTTGCGAGAAATTCGTTTTTTGTTTGAGCTATGGCAAGTCAGTGAAGAGTTTTCTATTAAATTGGCAAATAAAGTGCTGATGTACATAAAATTACCTACTTGAAGGCGCAAACTTTCTCAATCAGCCTGAAAGTATGCAAACTGCACAAATATTTGAAGAATATGGTTACATATTCACATTTATGTCACAAAGCAGAATGGATTGCTACGTACAACATCATAAGTGGAATGAAATAAAATCGTTCTAGTAGAATTCTCACAGTCATTCTCAGAAGAAGAGGCTAAAAAACCATGAAAATCACTTTAGCTCGTAGTTTTATTCCATTTCATCTATTGCCCAGCAAACCTAGCCGATCCCGAGCCATGAAATGGTTCGCGCAGGACAAAGCGAAATAAATTTAATCACTCAAAACAAAAGCCGCGACCCGGAGATCTTTTCCGTCGTCTGACAGAAGGTCGTTTTCCATCCTTCCTTCGCCCATACGGAAACCCCAAACGGAACGGAACAATCTGTTGGATGGAGGGGTAATAACACAGCAATCCTTGCGACAAAAAAAAAGAAACCTCATGCAAACCCGTCACGACGACACAAGGATGCTTTTTCGGTCGGTGGCTTATCCTTTTCCGAGTCGCTTCATTTTTGCATTTTTATGCTGTGTGCATACTTTGTAAGGGCGGTCCCGATTTGTGCCGAGGGTTGCCCCCCAAAACCCCCTCGTGCAACCACCCCCAAAAAGAGCCTTATTTTTATGACCTTCTTGAGTACGCTCTCCGAACGTTTTGTCAAACGCGAAGAGGACTAATGGATGTGGTTGTACGCAACAGACAAAAAAAACAGCGCCAAACATACCGTGTCACCGAACCGGATGGCATGGGGAAAAAAACCCGCCCCCGGGAGTGAAAGCTCGCAGCGAAGACAATGGCACTCGGGAATGCTAGACAGGCATTATATGACGACAACTGAGATTTAATGTGGTGAAAAATTATAATATATGCGAATGTCGATGTGTGGAGGTTGCTTTTAATGGTGGAAAAGAAAGCCGAAATTCGTGGCAACATCTCCCCGAGGAGGGTTGTCATTGTGCGGGCTGGGTTTTCCCCCCTGTTGCTGATGCTAGGAGCATTAATCTCCGCTGCTGCTGCCGTCATCGTGTGAGTAAAGTGCCATTTTACGACCCCAGCCAGCCAGCCAGCCAGGGCGCAGATGATTTTCTCCTCAGATCAGCAAAAATTCCGTGCACACTCGTACGGTACGGGGTGGTTTTTCATATTTTCCCATCAGGAATTGCATTTTCTCCATTACTCGCGCCCGCTGGTGACTAGCAATCGCATCGTCGCACTGGTGCGGTTCGTTCTTGTAACCGATTTTGAGGCAACGGACGATGAAATGCTTTCATTATTGCGCTCGGTGGCGGGATATGTGTGTTTTTCCCCATCCCAGACATACTTAAAGAAGCAGCACCGGGAATAGCATCCCTCGGAGAAAGCGAGCACACACTCCACCAGACTAATACCGCAGAAAGTTATGTCATTAATAAATCAAACTCGCCGGCTCGTCCCCGGCGCTCTCGAGCCAGTTGAGCCACGAAGAGAGGAATTAAATCGTGCTCGCTGTACCCACCATTCATGGTGGAACGTTTCGCTGACGGCGCTTCGGTAAAGTGATTTCGCTTCACCTGCTGTAAGACTATTCAATTAAGCTCACTCAAACCTGGCACGGAATCGTAGAAGATTCTGAGCCCGGTACGAGAGGACGGCTTTTCAATAGAATTTCAGCAGACAAGAGGAGGACCGCAGAGCTCATCGCACACGGAACGCCGCGAGTAGTTTCTGCCACGCGGTTTTCCTCCTCAGAGCACGGTGCTTCAACTATCTTCATTTATTTCACCTTCTTCGCCGTTGTCGCCGGCATAAAGCAGCTTACAATGCTGACGGGGTCGGTACGTGTCGCGCAAAGAACGAAACGATATTTAAGACAGCATCTTTGCATGTTAAATAACGCCCCGGTATAAGGCTCGAACGGTTCACGATCCGGGCACGATTGTCTAGGAGGGCGCGTTTGTAGTGAGCTTTCCTGAGGCTTTTAACACGATCCCGGTACAAATTGAACGCCGATTAGGGAGAGCGTTGAAGTTGCTTCAGATGGAATCATATTTGGTTCCATAAACGTTGCTTCCATAAACTGTTTATGGAGAAAGAAAAACGATTCCAAAACTTCGTTAGAGAACGTTTTACTCCTCTTCTGTGGCTGTATGGAATCAAAACTGCATGAGAATCGTGAGCTTAGTTTGGTCTTGAACACGATGTAACTTCATACAAAAATTTTGAAATTGATTCCTTATTTACACTAGAATAATAAAAAGAATAAAAATTGGTCTTCATTTGAAAGACATGCGAATCATATTTCGAGTCTAGAATAAATCTCTAAAGATTGCAGAGTCGCTTCTGGTAATAACAACTTATACACACTGTAGGTTAACATTGAAACATTAGACGTAAAATTTTGCACACATTTCCTGTCAGTCCGTAAACAACGTCACAGATTATAACAAGTCCTTTTTCAAAGGTTTTTTTAAATCCAAAATGTGCTACTTCTAAATGCATCAATCTGTAAAACCAATTCAAACAACGAGCCCGTAATGAGAGGAAAAAATATCCATTGTTACGTCCGTTGCGAATCGCTCTCTTCCTGCCGTAAGTCCGCGTGTAATTCCCTTACTTAAAATCGGCTTATAACGTGAAGCATACTAAAATGCCCCACTCATAACGTGGCGCACCTTAATGGACAAAAGTGGCAGCACAGCAGGAAACAAAAAGAGTAATGATGAAGAGTGTGCGCCTGTCTGTGGCGTGTTAGGAGCGTAGCTACCCGATTCCACTCCCACGTTTGTCACCGGATGCAACGTAATGCCGCGAGAGTAATGTAAAAAATGCAAGAGCCCCGCTTAACTAGTTTTTAAAACAAGCAGCAGCAGCTCAGCAGCATCAGAGCAAAAAAAAAGACGCGAAAGGGACAGATTACAACGAAGAACGGTGCCGGGCACGGAAGCGGTGGCTGTTGGTTAAAAATTAGTCATAGTCGACGTTCTAGAGAAAGTTTCCTTCGAGGTAAAGTGGAGGAAAAAAGCAACTTATCTGCCAGGATCCTTCCGGTGCACATGCTAACGCCATTTTCATCACCTGTCCTTATGGCGGTGGGAAATTGTACCGGTTGTAGTAACTCTTTTTGTAGTGAGATAGGAAATGTGTGGTATGCGCTTAAGCAGCTTCCCGAAGCGTGCACCTCGGTGCGACATTGTTGCACTGGAAGTGATCCAAAACAGCAAACAGCGCTTCCAACGGAACGGAAACAAGCCATCGTGACAATGACGATTACTCAAGCATCAGTCCTTTCGGTCGCGCGCTTCCGGCACACGGTCGCAACATCCTGGCGAGGCTTTGTTTTCCATCGTACCGCCTTTCACGGCGTGCACTAACGTAATTACGACGGAAACACATCGTGCCGATAAATCATAAAGATAATTGGACCATTAAGGCGTATTAAATTTCCCTTTTTCTTCTCGCCGTTCTCTTCTGCTTCGTTTCACGTGCCATGTTTCAGAGTGTTTGTGTGTGCTTTGGGGTATAACCGTGAACCGGAACCAATGCCGATCCGGGCATCGACGATTGCCGTTCTGCGATGTCTACAACCACAAAAGCTCAATGATCTCGACACCCCCGCAAGCGCGACTGGCCCGTGGGTGTTGTGAGGTCGCTCTGTGTAGCTTGGCTTTAGGCGGGTCCCACGCAAAAATCGGTTCATCGGCAACTCGAAACGCGACAAGTCGCGTGGGAGTTGGAGCGTGTGCTAGAAATTGTAATTAGAAAATTAATAAACTTACCACCAGACCACCCGCCTCGGGGGGAATCTTGGAATGCTGGTGCACAGACCAGATCATGAGCATGTCCTCATTGCCCTTTCTCCCCGAAGCCCTAGAGGTATTTTCAGCTCGGGTTTTTATTATTATTAGCATCAACCGAAGCGCGGAGTACGGAGGCTCGCCCTAGATTTGAACTTCCAGCTCGTAACAGACGCTCATCCTTCCGAGAAAGCAGGGCAAAAAAAACTGGACGGAATTCTCCCTGGAGTACCAACTAGGCATGAACTAAAACGAAACAACAACAAAAAACGGCCGAGGTGTAAATTTAATATCTGAATTCAATTTTCGCACCCGGAGCAAGAGTGTCATTGTTGTTGGTTGGCTAGAAACTTTAATCGAAAATTCTGCTTACGGTAGCGAAGCGAGTCCCTCTGCATTAATAACGCTGCCCGCTGCCTAATGGAGTGATACACATTAAGCCGACGGTCAGATAAGACCGAGCAAAGCCACTTCCATCCTTCCACCGGAATGGGGTTGCCATTTGCCAACTGTACCGGAAAGATAATGATGCTAATAATATCGAAGATATTCGCAGTGAAACTTTAGAACTTCGTTTGCTCTCCTCATGTTTTTCATCCCTCTGGGTTAGGAGGGAGTTTTCGAAATTGGTATTGGTGCGCAACATTCCAACCACAGTTTCACCCGCACACAAGCCAGAAGAAGTGAACCCAAGAGTGTACACGAGCATGCTTCTCCACGGCGCCGCACGCTTGGATTAACTTCTCACTCTTCGGCGAGTGTCTGTTCGCGTTTGTGGAGTGTTAAAGATTTTATCGACACGAAACGCTTGCTTCCGGTCAAGTGGTCACTGGGCCAGTGGGACTGTGTTAAACTTTATAGTCCTGAACACACACGATTGCATCGACTGGGTGTTATTTTTTTTAAATAAAAAACATAGTCCTCTGGTTTGCTTTAAAAGACATCTTTATCGGACCATTAATGCTCAATGGTCGATACACAACCATCATGCGCTCAGATAGCGTGCTGCTGCGACTCCCCGGTAAGTGACAGCCATATTGCACACAGGCAAATAAATTACAAATTGAGATGGTCATTAAAAAATACGACAAAACGTTAAGCCGTTTGAGGTGCTGCTTGAGGCGGGCTGAGCTACAGTGTGTGCTGTATGAGTGGGTGAAAAATGTTTTAAAAATACTATTTATATGTTCACTGTTTTGCTTTCGTTGCTGTTGCGTTGGAAGTTCTTGTATTCTCTTCCTCAAAGGCACCAGGGAATACTTTGAAATGTTTCGAAATCACACCGTGTACAACTCGGTCGTTGTTGGAACACAGAGACAAGCGTCATAGCACTAAAACTTCACTTATAAGGTGATTCAAAAAACGATTACAGTGCTCAGCTCCGAAAGTTATGTTCTTAATGATTATTGCCCTTCTGCGCGAACGATATGTGGCCGCCTGTTTGTCGTAATTGCCTGTTTTCTTCCACTCGCGCCCATCCCGGTGAGTGAGGCAGGTCCGATGGGGATGATAAATGCAGGCGCAATCGTAAGTCACTATTAAATTAGTGCAACACACTGATAAAGACATATCCGTGTGCCGGGCGTGTAAGCATAAAAATTAACGGGTCGCGAATTTTGCCGAGACGAGCGAAAAAGAAGCGCAAAAAAAAAGACGCAATTCCCCCTCGAGGGTCGAGAAAGAAACTGATACGGACAGAACGCCGGAGACGACGCCCCACGATGCATGTGAATGCTTTTGCTCGCCAACCGGACCACTTCGGGTGCAGCTCGGCGGGGCGCGCAGAGTTCGTATTGTTTCGAGAGTCAAACGTCCCAAACGCTGTGCTTCGTGTTTTCGGTGTATTAAATTATCAAAATCCCATGTTCTCTCCGTTGTCGCTGTCGCATTAAGCGAAATTTATTCTGCCATAAATTACTAGATTGCTTCTTCGGGCGGGGCGTGCTGCATATGTGCGGCCGTGCCTTAAAAGCAGCGGCCATCTAAATCGTATCGTATGACCACGACCGTCACCTCTGCTTGCACGGCGAAATGATTCTCGCTTTTAATTCGTGTTTCTCTTTCGATTTCGTTTCTGTTTTTTCCCCTACAGAGGATGCACTTGAGCTGCAGGACTGTTTGCGAACGTGAAGTTGTGATGGAATTTTAGTGCCAATACACTGCATCATTCTGGAAAGGCAGCTAGAGAAGGGATTTTACGAACGCCGAGCGCTGTAAAGCAGTAGCTGTAACTGAGTACCACGCGTGCCGCGCCATGCCAGGATCGTAACTCATCGCGCTGATTGGATCGCCGCGTTTGGATGACTCGTGCAATATTCTACGCGCCATTATGCAAATGGTATCGCGTGCCACACTAATAATGCTCTCAGCGCAGACGAATCAACAAATGGTAACGATCAGCCGGGCTCGGGACGGCGTGTGAAGTGTGTCTGCGGCGTCTCCTTCGGCGAAGCATACCGGGCGACCGCATGCCGACCGACTTTCTAGACACACCAAGCTCGAGCGGGACATGGAGTTGACGAAGGGTAGCAGCGGCATCACCACCACCAACACCACCACCATCATCAAGCTGTCTAGCGTCGGGACGACGGTTGTCTGTGATACAGCAGTGCGGTGCCACGCTCACCGCCGTACTACGGGTTCCTTTTGCTGAGCGCAGCGCCATCTGTGAGATATATCGCCACGTCACACCCGCTCTTGGCACCTGTCAAACGTGTGACAGAAATAGCGCCCGGGTAGATCATCATCACCAGCGCATCGTAGTAGGCGTGCCAGGAGCCGCTGCTCTCGGTAGGTCAGCTTGTCGACGCCTGCTAGTAGTTAACCACCACGGCCCAGTCAGCAGTCCGTTTGTCGAACCTGTCAGAAGGAAGGTGAAGCGATGTATCCGAACTATCCGGTCGCACCACTAGGTAATTTGGGTGGAACACAGTGCTTGTACCGAAGCTACCCGAACCTGCCCCAGCAGTCGTCGTCCTCCTACCCGTGCGCCGGTCGTAGCAGCTCCGGCATTGCCGCCTTCCCCCAGCAATCGATGACACTTCCATGACACTACAGCTACCGACAGCAGCACCAACAGCAGCAGCAGCAGCAGCAACCACTACCCCACACATACACACAGCAGACGCAACAGTCCCTACCGAAACCAACCGGCACCAACACCACCGGCACCAGTTCGTTCCAGTCGGCGAAGAAGAACAATTGCTACTACTGCAACAACAACATCAACCTTACCTGCACCTGTCTGTCGTCGAGTGCGTTGGGTTACTTCTACTCCACCTCGCAGACACTCCACTCGTCGGCACCGTCCACGCTCAGTCGGCGCCGGTCCTCCATACGCAATCCGCCGAGTGTGTCGTTCGCCGCTGGTAGCGCTGCCACCAGCCACGAACCCGTCACCCCGCATCCGGCCTTCTCCTACTCATCGCTGCCCCGTTGCCGTGCTAGCAGCGGCTCGTCGTCTCACCACCATCCGCTCTCCCGGACGCAATCCACCGTAGCCAACGTCGGCGTGCAGATACCATCGCCACCGACCAACCAACCTCCGCCAGCAACCCTCCCGAAACGCTCGCAACAGCACCAGGAGTCACAGGTGGATGAAGAAATGCTCGGGCTCGTGAACGACGGTAAACCCTTTTGTGCAGTATGAACTGCAAAACAAAATGTTTGTTAGAAATGTTAACATGTGGCAAGTTTCTCAACACTGCCCTTTGACCAGTAAAACGACGATAGGCTTGATGTTTTCATCTCGTCCTCGCACGTCCCAACAACTCCATTGACAACCTGTGCGTGTCGGTCACTGGAACAAAGCGAACTTCATCTCCGGACCGGCTGACCAAACGATCGGGTGCATCCCGCCGGGACTACACTACCCACCGCTGACGCAGCACTTTCGTTTGTGATAATTAATATTCCTGCCTCAAAAACCCAACGACCGCTTCCACTTCGAACGGAGCCTCAACCTCGTGGTGCCGCTGCTGAAAATTGCACACGCCCGCTCGTCAACTGCTCGTCAACCCGCTTGAAGGTGAAAGTTTTTACTACTCACCCTCGAAAGCCGCGTCCTGACTGGGCCTGACGGAGCGAAATTCCGTCGTAAATAGCAAAAATGGATTAAATTTATGTGCCGCTGGTGGATAGCGCCGTTCGCATACACCAACGCACTAAAAAAGAATCTTAAACCGACTTCATCAGTCGGAACAAAGAAATCCAAACATTTCTAAACATCCTCCAGGAGTCTCTCGTATTGCCGCTGTGTCGCTCTTTGCCTGCACAATGTGATTAGAATGGGAATCAAATTAAAATGGATGCTCGTCTGGAATTCTAAAAATCCTGCGTGCTCTATGGGGAAAGAAAGAAACGCCAAGCACACACACACACGCTCATGTTTGCACGAAGATGATGCTGCTCATGAATAATTAATTCCGGCCTCGGTTATTGAAGTAAAGTTGAAAGCTGCAAGCAATACGCTTGCGGATGCGTTTCGTTTGGGACCGTTTTGCAGTACATTGCTGTACAAATAACTGGAACGCGGTCGATGTTTCGAAAGCGAATGAAATGGCACAGCGGCTCTTGCTCATCTCGTTCATATTATTTCATTTCCGAACGACCAGCGGCAGAATTTTGTCGTCTCATGGATTTTTGAAGGATATGATAATAGAAAACAAGCGAAAATCTGCTTTCTGGAAGTAATGAAAAGCGTCTGGAAAGGATCGAGAGTCAAACGACATTCTATTTGAGCTAGCATGTTTGCCCATGCCCACGTAGCTCATGAACGATGGAAAAAAGATGAACGCCATACCATGATGTTTGAGTACGGCGAGCATTCGCTCTCGGTGGGATTTCCGAGATAATGATAATATCGGATTTGATACTTGCCGGCTTGCTGATGTCGTTCGCGCGGATAGGTTTCATTCTGTTCTGGTCATCATCCGAGGCAGGGTTGAGAAACCTTGAAGAAATCGTTTATTTTTGTTTCTACGTCTGCTTCCAATTTCTGATTTGACACATTTGAGGACAACAATTCTTTGAAAATCCAAGGATGCCATGCACTAGTCAAATGTCAGAACAGTGTTAACTTGATTTGGATTTGCTAAATTGCAATGCGGATTGCATTCTTTTGTGCAGTATGAACTGCAAAACAAAATGTTTGTTAGAAATGTGAACATGTGGCAGGTTGCTCAACACTGCCCTTTGACCAGTAAAACGACGATAGGCTTGATGTTTTCATCTCGTCCTCGCACGTCCCAACAACTCCATTGACAACCTGTGCGTGTCGGTCACCGGAACAAAGCGAACTTCATCTCCGGACCGGCTGACCAAACGAACGGGTGCATCCCGCCGGGACTACACTACCCACCGCTGACGCAGCACTTTCGTTTGTGATAATTAATATTCCTGCCCCAAAAACCCAACGACCGCTTCCACTTCGAACGGAGTCTCAACCTCGTGGTGCCGCTGCTGAAAATTGCACACGCCCGCTCGTCACCTGCTCGTCAACCCGCTTGAAGGTGAAAGTTTTTACTACTCACCCTCGAAAGCCGCATCCTGACCGGGCCTGACGGAACGAAATTCCGTCGTAAATAGCAAAAATGGATTAAATTTATGTGCCGCTGGTGGATAGCGCCGTTCGCATACACCAACGCACACACTCTCGGGAATGTGTTTTGTCGGCGCGGCTATAGTGCGCTATGACTATGTGGGCATATTTCACACCACATTCGCGGGCTCAGCACACAATGCGGCGCCAAATGTCACTAGTTTCGGTGCCGTGCGGGTGTTGAAGTGTCTGTGCAATTTCAATTTCAACCATCCATAAACTTCTAAACCCTCTTTTACCACCGGAGCCGGTAGTAGGCGGCGTTCTCGGGGCTGATGTTTGAGTTCATAACAAAGCGCCTCAATTACGGCGGTGTGGCGTCATCGGTGGTGTATGCTTTTCGAGCCTGGCCCGTGTGTATGTGTGTATTGTGGCTGTATTATCATGCAAATTGAAGCGATACTGCAGTGAGAGCCAGCAGTAACGATGGAAAGTGATAAATTAGTCTGGGGCTGCTGCTGTCGGAAGTGTTTTTAAAACTTTAAGTTGCCTGCAGTGGGGGCGGTGCGATCCCTTGCGGTGTTTGCATAATCCTTTGCAAATTAATAGTTTGTTCACACCGTTTGATCATGTTACTCTGACGGAAAAGCTGGGTTTAGTTTACTTATACATATTTTATATGAACGAAACTAATTTTGTATAGCGCACAAAGCAGCTTTTCCGATGTTTGATGTGTTTGTGCTGTACCATTGTCTTGCAGTGAACTACGACTTTGCGCTAATTACCCGCTCATGCTATACCTCAGCGTTTCCACGCCACGAGCCTTCACCGAGCTAATTAGCAGGCTCCCATGAACTTCACAAATTTGATTATTATTTTCCCGACTTTACTGCTTCACGGCGCTCCTTGCGCATACACGAGCCCCATTCGTTGTAAATTGTTTTTGATTACAACTCATGCGCCCTTTCGGCGTATGTGTGTGTGTGTGTGTGTGTGTGTGGTACGATGAAACTCGTCACCGCAGAAAAGAAAACTTTACAACTAGCAAATAAATAACTGAGTGCAGTAAAGTTGCCGTGTCGTAACTTTTCTCCTTTGCGGCGGAAGCTTACTGTTTCGACACACACAAACACACACACACGCACAAGCACATAATTTCCATGGGTAAATTGTGGTTGGGGTTTGTGAGAAAAAAAAAGAAACCTAAAACTACACCCCTTACCGTGTGTTTTACGTTTATGCACAGCATTCACCGCTTGTGTCCGATGTTGCCAAGATTTTTTTTTTTTCAGGGGACGGCAACCCTGGCGGAAGTTTTGCTGCATCCTCCTTATCACTTATGCATATGCGCCCGGTGCGTTTTATGGGTGCAAACTGAGAGATGGTGTTAAATAAAAAGTTTTCATTTTCCCCCATATACACACACACACACAAACTGTGTGATGTTTCTGGTCTCATCGGAGTGGTAGTTTTTATCACCCCACGCCCAACCCCGTACGTGGTGAAGGTGCTTTTGATTTATGGTTTGCAAACGTGCAAATAATTATATAAATGTTTGAACATGTTCTTCTTGCTCGCATGTTCCTTTTTTGCACAATTTGTTTTATAAAGGTTTTACATCCTATCTGACCATAATTTCATCCACCAGCATATATTACGGTTTGTCGGCGGTGTGATTATGAAATGATTGATAAACCACACAGAAACCCGCATGCTAATCGGATATACGTTAATGATTAATCAGTCTGCATTGTGAGCGTGCGTGTCCATTACCCCGTTGTGATGTAATCAATCAATCGCACGGAACAAACGTTTTATTCCACACGACAGCACAGTGTGATGAGCATGTTTTATAAAATGTTTTCTTTAAAAAAACGCGTATATTGCAACACAATAGCGTGTTTTTTTTTTAAAACCAGCTCCATATTAAAGTACTACCTCACTCACAGTACACTGCTATTCATTTCAAATTCTTTTATCTTTCCTTTGGCGTTGTGTACTACCCGAACACATGAGCAAGCGAAGCGAACGCGTATCAAAATTTCATCTTGCTCTCCCCGCGAGCAATCTGACGCACACGCATTTTTCACTCACGATTCCTGGTGAAAGGAATATTAAAAGCTCACTTGCCGGAAGAAAAAAAAACAAACAAAAAGCACCGAATTTTTGCCGTCGAAAACCCGGAATCGGCGTTCGGCTCGCAAATTTTACTTTAATCTACGACTGCTGATTTATGAAATGAAAACTCGTTTTTTGTTGTTGTTGTAAATAGAAAAGCTTTATTTGTTACCACGGTAATTAAAGTGCAAAGTTTTGCTTGGTGCACAAAGCCCCTGAAAGGTATGCAATCCTTATGCATCGTTGAATTTGCTACAGAATTGAAGTAGGAAAATTCCGACACTTCCGAGCACAGCTGGTGTGATTTTTTGCACGTATTGTGTCCCTATCTATGCTATTAAGCAAACAGTAGACAGAGTACAGTGAGAGTTCAACTTACAGTGCGAAAACTTCAAACCCTTCCGAAACAGCACCCCAACATGATAACTAGCGCATCGTTTTTGTTGCTTTAAATATCCGATTAGCAAAAAGTTTCCCCGTCATCCACACTGAGTGTAGTTTGTTTCAGCAATAAGCAAAGTTCTTTCCGGAAGTCATCCCGGCAGCAAACGTTTTGGTGCGCGGAACAAACTTTTCCATCCTGTCCCGTGGTGTTTCTCCACAGTGTCCACGGTGCGAGCTAAGCAGCAAAAAACTGGGCTAAAGTTGCTCATGAATTTTACACTTCACACCGATGGCCGACGGTCTGTTCCGGTCGTGCTCGAAACGCTCACGTACCGTGGACGAGCGGCAACATAAATCAGCGCCGGCGATAGTGAGTGTGTATGGCTCCCATCGTCACCGAGGCGAGGCTATTCACTATCACATTTGGTGGACGCTTCGGTAATAAATAGACATAAATAAATATTATAACTTAATTTATTGCGCCAACGATGAGTGTGAAGGGAGCAGTAAGCAAGTAGCTGAGCTGCCGCCTGCCTCCCTTCGTGCAGCCCATTTGTCGGTGGGCTAATCGTCCAGCGCTGGCTATTATGTAGCCTTACTTTCATGGCACCACGGAAGGACCGGAAGACTGTTTTCGGAATGGAGTTTGTACGTGTCACACTTCATCCTGCGCTGCGCGTAATGGACTCCAAACAGATACAGGCTCGATGGTCCGACTGCTTCAAGTGCGATGCGACGTTCACCGATGGCTATCGGGCAATGAAGATCGATCGAGCAAACGCTTAGGCTTCCATTTTTCTTCATAAGGTCCTATCATACGTACTTACCGTGCTACTTGGAATGACTTTTCTGTTTTAGCAGCGTCTCGATACGCCATCTGGGTCACGAGGTGAATACCGAAGCAGGTTAGAAACGCACGAATTTATACTCTCGTTTTTCGTTTCGTTTTTTCGTATCTCCATCCGATCGTTTACGGTTTGTTCATGCTTGCTGTTTTTTGTTTTCGTTTCTTTCCGCGTGTCACAAGGATACAATCCTTTCTTTCTACGAACCACCACCGCCCGGAGGTATCGGTTAACGTTGTGTGAAAAATATTTAGAAATTCCAGCACCGAGCACGTACCATAAGCTTCTGCAGCGCCCCAGGAACGTGCGCTCAAAACAACACCACTGAGCTGAAATATTTACCACCGCCTCTTCGGTGCCACAAGAACCACCCACGGCCATGGTTCAACCTCCAGTTTGAGCCCCAGCGGTGAGAGAATGGTCGGTATGGCAAGCAAAAACTGGACAGCCCTTTTCCATTTCGGTTGTCATGTGTATTTGAGAAGGTTTTATTCGTTGAATTTGTGCTACATTGTTTCATACCGCGCTGTGAGTGAGCGCACGACTGCTGATTTATGAAATGAAAACTCGTTTTTTGTTGTTGTTGTAAATAGAAAAGCTTTATTTGTTACCACCGTAATTAAAGTGCAAAGTTTTGCTTGGTGCACAAAGCCCCTGAAAGGTATGCAATCCTTATTCATCGTTGAATTTGCTACAGAATTGAAGTAGGAAAATTCCGACACTTCCGAGCACAGCTGGTGTGATTTTTTGCACGTATTGTGTCCCTATCTATGCTATTAAGCAAACAGTAGACAGAGTACAGTGAGAGTTCAACTTACAGTGCGAAAACTTCAAACCCTTCCGAAACAGCACCCCAACATGATAACTAGCGCATCGTTTTTGTTGCTTTAAATATCCGATTAGCGAAAAGTTTCCCCGTCATCCACACTGAGTGTAGTTTGTTTCAGCAATAAGCAAAGTTCTTTCCGGAAGTCATCCCGGCAGCAAACGTTTTGGTGCGCGGAACAAACTTTTCCATCCCGTGTCCCGTGGTGTTTCTCCACAGTGTCCACGGTGCGAGCTAAGCAGCAAAAAACTGGGCTAAAGTTGCTCATGAATTTTACACTTCACACCGATGGCCGACGGTCTGTTCCGGTCGTGCTCGAAACGCTCACGTACCGTGGACGAGCGGCAACATAAATCAGCGCCGGCGATAGTGAGTGTGTATGGCTCCCATCGTCACCGAGGCGAGGCTATTCACTATCACATTTGGTGGACGCTTCGGTAATAAATAGACATAAATAAATATTATAACTTAATTTATTGCGCCAACGATGGGTGTGAAGGGAGCAGTAAGCAAGTAGCTGAGCTGCCGCCTGTCTCCCTTCGTGCAGCCCATTTGTCGGTGGGCTAATCGTCCAGCGCTGGCTATTATGTAGCCTTACTTTCATGGCACCACGGGAAGACCGGAAGACTGTTTTCGGAATGGAGTTTGTACGTGTCACACTTCATCCTGCGCTGCGTGTAATGGACTCCAAACAGATACAGGCTCGATGGCCAGACTGCTTCAAGTGCGATGCGACGCTCACCGATGGCTATCGGGCAATGAAGATCGATCGAGCAAACGCTTTGGCTTCCATTTTTCTTCATAAGGTCCTATCATACGTACTTACCGTGCTACTTGGAATGACTTTTCTGTTTTAGCAGCGTCTCGAGGAGGCTTTAACCGGTCGACTTGAATGGACTGCTCCGAAAATTTAATTACTTTCGAACGGAGAGACGCTTGGGAAGATGACTTTTGGAAGCAAACATTTAATCAGAGACAGCAAGAGTAGCTTTTCGTTTCCCGCACCGATTGGAGCTTCTTTGTCGGTCACCGGGTATTGTGTTGGGAAGGTTTTTGAGTGAGCTCTGTAAGCTTCCCTTTGTTCGAACCATCAAAGTGGGCCCGGTCAATAGAAGAATAGAAAACAGCTGGAGCGACTCCACCGAAGAGTTTGGGTCGATTAGTTCACTTTTCATGGGCTGGAGTTGTGAGGGGATCGAATTTTGCTGTAAATGTTAAAGTCATTCAATTTGCGTAATTAACCTACTCGATATGATGCTTTAAGTTATCGAATTTGGGTAGTCAAAAGCTTTTTGAGCAATATTTCATGATCTCGCTCCTCTTGTGCATCGAAACGATCATATTGTTTAAGTTACCAAAAAAACTATAATATAACTTAGCTGTCAGCAGTTTCCATCGTGCAGGACATGTTCTTAGTACAAAGCATACTGTCCATCACAGTTGCAACAGATTTATTCTGTAGACAACCTTTAAAACACAGTAGAGCTCCATTTCTGCACGCTCACCCTGTTCTTTCAATCCTGCACAAGTGAATACTGACGCGGAAGCGTAAGAGGTGACATAACAACAGCAATATCCTTCTACTACGGCAAAGGATTCTCCCGTCACCAGCTGGGCCAAAGCAAACACGACAACGGGATGAACGCAACAGCAACAAAAGCAGCAAATGAACAGTTTTTTAAAACTCCCGAACGAAACGAACGGACAAATGGCAGCATTTGTACCAAAGCTTAGAGAAAACTGCGGATGGCAGAACACAGCCCAGCTCGGCAGCATCAAACAAGATTAAAACCCAACCCTTACCCCCGGATAACTTGGCCTCCCTGGGCTTGCTCTTTCCTTTTTCCAGGCAGACAAAAAAACCAACCCTTTTTTCGTCATTTCAACTGCGCTTTCTTGTTTACGCTGAACAGCTGGAGGCAGCAGAGGCGTACTGTAATGTGCTGCACCCCACCATCAAAACTTACCGGCACAAGTTTTTTGTTCTGTTCTGCAAAAACGAACACTCATACGTCGCCTGAAGCTGGTGGAGAATTTCATCCGGAAAGAAACAGAAACAAGGAGCAGTTTTTTTTCTCTCTCTGTCGTGTTTGTTTCTTCGCTTCCCATTACCGGATGTGGGCGAAACAAAAGTTTTGGCTGCAAACATTTCAACCGTGCCTAGTTATGGCAGTTATTGAACAATGTTAGCGAAACTATGCTACACCCGGGAAGCCCGCCGAGGAAGCGGAAGAAATTGAGTTTGAGAAAACATTTCGAAGAAGAATCATCGCGCCACACGATGAATCCTTCCAATCGCTTCTTTTCGACGTGCTGCACGCTCCGTCAGTTATTGGAAATGATCGATACCGAAATTCGATCGCAACTTCCTGCGATTCGAAATCCAATTTTCCATCGCATTAGGTGAGAATTTATTATCGTTAATAATGTTCAGTGTCAAACTACACGCAAACACGTAACACTTATCGCATGTCGAAAGGAGGCGCCCTGTTCTCGCCCTGTTTGTCAAATCATCTAATGGTAAATTCCACAAATTACACCACAACTCAATCAGCCCGGTCGCGTTCGCCGCCACACGCCACCTCAATGCTTTCAACCTGTCCCCGCCGAAAAACGCAACACCATTGACTCACCGATCGATTAAATATTCAAACATGTTGCGGTAAATTAATCGAATTGAAATCCCTTCCCCGTCCGCGGAAGCCCCAGCGCGGGGATGTGCCTGTCAAACCCGGGGATTCCATCGAATGAACCGAAAAGCCCCCCCGGCACTCGTCAACACCAGTGGAGCCAACCCGTCATGGATCAATCACTCTCGCTCGGCTTCCAACGCTCGCGCAGGATTCAAACCCAGCACCACCCGTCAACGTATCCCGCGTACGCATGTGTGTGTGTGGCGTGCAGTTAGCAGTCGTAAATTTGACAGCTTTCTTTCAGCACCAGCTCAGCTGGGGACTGTTTTGAAGACTCGTGCGTGCGTCGTTCCCGGTTGATTGATGATATGTCGTTAGTGCGCCCAGTGTGTGGAGCTAATCTTCGGGCACACGCATACGGTTGTGATTCGGTGTCGGGACGGAACGGGGCAAAGTCATCGCCAGATAAAATCGGGACTCTCTTCCAGAGTAGTCTGCCTTTTTTTTGTGATGATTTGATTTTTATTGCGGATCGTTTCCGGACGAACGAGTTTATTTTCCGTTTCCGTGGGAGAGCGATGGGAGACGAAATGACACACGATTTGGATGAATGATTGTGAGTTTTACCATAAATCTGTTGCTTTGAGGAAAGGATTTGTGAATCGGCTACAGAAAGGATCACCATTAGCGAGAGTATATCAACCGTGTTGCATGCCAAACGAGCATTCGATTGGTCGAAATGAAAACCCGAACAATAGTCCATTTGTGTTTTAATTGGATTATATAAAAGGGATTTATTAACATATTTTTCCCAATATTTACCTTTTTTCAATTAACCCAGCTATCACTTGTCAAGCTGTTTGCATAAGTTATGAGTTTTCCGACGTAAAATATGTTTTAAACCAATAAATACAGGAACCTGTGTGAAATCCTAAGTGCTTGCTGTTAAATTTACGCCTAAAAGTATGCAATGTCTCATCGTGGCTTGACGGGCTGCAAAATACCATAATTCAAGTGATTGATCAAAACCTGGAAAACCCGCTCCAAACAAGATTTTGAGTCTTCCGTTCGAAAGCGCATTACAATAAAGAAAACATGCCACCAGACATCGCCAATCACCCAACAGCCATAACTCTTCATTAATGGAAGATATTATTCATCGACCATAATAAGAGCAGCTTATAGCGATTTTATGGCGCAACAAAATATTCCGCGCAGGAAACAATAACACTTCCCAAAGTGCAATTTTCACCATCGTTTTCCCCGATCAAATTCTCAATCCTTGCTTCCTTCCTTTCCCGCCGTACCACCGGTGCGACTCCCTGGGATCTTACCCATTTAGCTCCACTAACGAACGTCTCATTGCTGGCAATCAGCCAACGAAACTATGCCCATAATTCATCCTACCGAAAGTCCGGTCCCCGCTAAGCAGTAAAAGCACGGTCTGAGGGTACCTTATGTTTCGCATGTGTAGCGGATGGAATTAAAACGAAATAGCGAACAGCAGCAGTGTTGCCTCAATTTCCCTTGGGTGACATTCGCCCGGGGCATGTGTAAAAAGTAGCACCGAGCAATTCGGGCCGTAGCAGACCTCGTGCGTTCTCGCAATCGGGCTGTTTTGACGCGCCAAACCATTTGGCATGTGTGTATGCGGACACGGTACCTACTCGCGCCATCTGTGTCACACAAACAAATACTCGCGCACGCACCTCATCAGTCATGCTGGCGGATCGTTGATTTGATCGTTAGCACAGTACGCACAGGGCAAGCAGGCGAGAGAAAACGGCCAAAGAGGAGGACTTTATTTCGGGTGTTCCGGCAGCATCCCAAATCTGCGAGCTGGGAATTGGGTTTTTATTTTGCTCCAGCTGCGAGAACAGGCGGTCACTGGCACTGTGGTGCCGTTTTACCGCACAATCGACTTCTTCCTCCGTGTTGGATTGTTGAAGATTTATACTGAAGCCTAACTTTTTTTTGCCTCTTCCACGAAAGGACTCCTTCGGGAGCGTGCGCCCTGGAGTGGAGTTTTTTTTTTGTTTCCTGGATGCGATTTTCTTTACAGCACGCGATGGAGACGCCCGGTCGGTTTTGGCCATGCCGATGGAGACGCATGGTACTTTTCCTACTTTTTCGGGGAAACACCCTGTGTTTCGGTGGCTTAAAGTAATCATTATGCTCTGGTAGCATTCCTTCCCTTTTTGATATGTTTGTTCCGATGAAGCCAAAACCATGCTATGCTCAATGTTTCTTACAAAAGTAAAAGCTCGTTGAAACTGACTCTGAGGAGATTTTCGTTACAACATGTAACAAGTTCGGAGCCTTTTGTTTTTACCCTCAATTTTTATAAAATCCGAGGGCTTATGTTCTAATCCCCTGCTGCTTCGGTCCGATCGATGTTTCTTCCTTCCGAATCCAATCATAAATCCCCCTTGGTGTCGTGATAATTTTACAACACTCTTCCGAAGAAAATATGCCAACAAGCTTGTTTGTTATGGTTAGCTGCCATCTCCACTAGAAAAGAGCAACAGAAACATATTGACATGCTGGTTTCCTGCTTTCGTGCATCCTGCTCACGGGAAAACGCTCCTCCTTTGACCACATTCCAAATATGATTTCCTGGAAAACAATCAAAACCTAAGACTTTCTCGCCTTTTTTCATGGGTTGCTCTCTTCCCAAACTCTCGAAGCCCCCGCTCCCGGCTTGGTTTTTTTTCCCCGGAATTCGTTTTCAACTGAACTGAACTGGAACAGCAGTATGCGCTTTTAACGATCCCACCACGAACGGTAGGGGGAAAGCGCCTGCGAACGTAATAGGATCGGAGTGTTTCCAAATTGGAATCGGTACGAAACGTGTGCCTGTGTGTATATCGCGCGGTCATATTACTGGGCTGGATCAAATTCTCCGAACAACCGCACTCACAACACGACGGTGGCGGTTTTCGCTGCTGACGAAGCGATAATTTCGAGAAAATGAACCACTGCCAAGCGAGCGATATTGAGCGGAGCTTGAGAAGCTCATCAGTGTTGCTTTCGCGAGCGCGATGGTGGCGATGATGAATGATTTCACAATTTGCACCCATTAGTGGGAAGTGCTTTGTTTTAAAAATGATCCGAAACACTCATTTTATGATGGATATGTGTCGTTAAAGCTTGATACTGCTTGACATCTTCAACGAAGTAATGAATCAATGTTGTTGGTATCGCTTCATTAAGTAATCAACTAACCATTACGTATCCATTTTTTAAATAATATCTTCCATCTAGTATCTATTCATTGTATGATTGAAATGAATCCTCTATTCAAACCTGTATTTGTAATCTTTTGTTACTATATGGATCAAATGTTCTATCCGGATGACTCTCATGGAAAATGTTCGTTAAAGACAACCTCTGGAAAAAAACACGTTAAAGACAACCTCTCAACATCTTCCGACAAAAAACAAAGAAGGGTCACAACGATAAAGAACACTCTCAACCTGCAGCGATGAATTTCGACAGCTTGACAAAATGCTCCTTACGACGTAAGCGTGCACCGCAGCATGTGCAGGATAAACCGCTGCTCAAATAGCCGTCTCACCCAGAAGTCGTCGTAAGACGTCCTCATTTCGTCCTCATCTTAACTTCCGCCATAAATCAACGCTCACTCACACACGATCCGCCCCGGTAGCGCGTTGCATCCCGTTGCAAGGCGCCCGCAGGAGGAACCATATCGAACATGCATCGCTTGCAGGCGCCCGGTCCCACCGGGGGAGCCGCTTTCCGTGTCGCGCTGGCGGTGCCTTCGGTGATCCCATAAATACCGAGGTCAAAGCTAAGCCACAACACACATAAACAGCGCACGGAATGGCATGGAAGCGAACGCCGTGCTCACCCGTGCGATGCATGTTTAGGACGCTAGTGTAACAAACACGTTTGACGTCGCGCGTTCCAAGCGGGCTGCGCTCCCGCTGGGGACCGCTGTTCGTTTTCTTGAAATGAATATCCTTCCACCGTGCCCTTTTCAACGACCGGCCGTCTGACGACACGGCAAACTTGTTGTGAGCGGAATTGGCCTGACGAAAAGGCAGGGCATTTAGAAGACGGTTTCCACGAGAAGCGAACCATTGGCTCCAACGTCGTGAATAATGTGCTTTCATCCGAGTGTTGCGCTTTTTACGCTGCGTCCCCAACTAGCCTGTGGTTGCACTTGTTTGTTTTTTTTCGCCTGCCCGTGAGCTCTCGGGTGTAAAGTACATGGCACGGTCTTTTGTTTCACGCTGCTTTTATCCGTTTTTGTTGCTACGCTGTGATTATGGATGTGTTTCTTGGCATCCTGTTTGCGTTTTCTTCATAAGCGCTGCTTCTGGTCCGTAGAGATTGAGCCACTTTCGCAGTCGCATATTGTGCTGTTCTGGAAATGCGCTTTGTTTGTCTCTCCAACGACAGTGGTCGTTGGAATGTCCCAAATAAACAATGCCTGTTGGAGGAATGTGGAGCGTCGGTAAACACAGTGCTGCGTACGAAGAAGGAGGGTCACGTGCCGAATTTCTCATGATCTTGCCCTGTTTATGCGAACGGTGGAACCATATTGATTGATTTTTAAAGTTATTCTATGCTGGGAAATAGCTGTACGATACACTTTTGGGCGTAAAAAGCTTTAAAAAACATGCGAAAAGGATAAGTACGCGATGGTGTAGTGCAGATTGCATACTTTTTGGCGTAAAATGGCTCAATCAAAAAAGCTTTAAAACGCTTAATCGCAGAGAATTTTAATTTAAAACGAAAACATATTCCAGCACGCTGCACGCATCGGAAAAATATCGAAATTGATTCATACAAACGCACCGATCAATTTATAACACCAATGTTGATTGTTTCTTCCACCGAATCCGACTCCGATTGGTTTTCCCCCCGAATCAAATATACATTCCGTTCAGTGTTGCCGGCTCGGTCGGTCTGCGGGCCGCAAGCGGCTATCAAAAGCCCCTTAATCACTATTTCCCACGCCTATCGCCGACCCTCGACGTACGTGATGGAGAAGAAATCACAAACCGCTTACCCTAAACGGCCACCGTGCAGCTCGCTGCTCACCAGCGCTAGAACCGCCAGCTGGCGCCATAAATTGTCCCCTGATAAGCTGTTAACCACTTTCTCACGCCT
>KZ072861.1:321499-337417 GCA_002091845.1 Anopheles cracens | reverse complement strand
CCGTCCTCCACAAATGATCGACCAGAATCACATAAAACGCAACTGTTTACCAGCAAATCGGGACCCGCTCGCTCAAGGAGCCCGGGCTGCCACGGGACACGGCGGGAGGCCAACGGGTTAGTTCACGCCACCGTTCGTGGCAACTGGCAACTGGCGGCACTAAATTGCATTCCTAATACCCCCACGTAACTCGTGTTTTGCGAGTTCGAGTTGCGGCGAGCTGGGGGCTAAAGAATGCTATCACCGCGCGACTCGGCCGGGGGGCTTCCGCGCGGTGGGCTTCCGGATGCAGCCGAGTGCAATAATGTCGTGTAACGCGAGGCCACGCTAATACCGATCTACACTTTGATCCTGCACCGTATGATGCGGAGATAGAGGTAAATATCTTCGGGTCCTTCGCCCGGGTTGCCCGGGCCACTGTGGGTCGTATGGACCGGCGTGTAAACCTTACGATAATAAATATGATAAAGCGCGCGAGTTCATGGGCAAGATTACGCGAAGGTTGTTGTAAATTGAAATTATAGTGGCACGGGGTGGTTATTGAAAATAAAGTCTATACAAAATAGATGTTGAAACCTGCAGCGCCAAGTTTGTTGTGATAAAACATTCCATGGGATACTGCGACAGCAGAGAACTTCTGCGCAATTGCTCCGTACATATATACTCTTTTCAATACTACCGAAGTACTACCGAAGTAGGCTATTAACAACAGCTGTATTGGATCGACATGGTCTTGAGCTGAAAAGATGAGCATGTGGTTTGATCCAGAGTTCATAAATTGATAGAAAGATCGAAAAAATTGGAGTCCCCTTCAATAACACTTTGAAAGTAAATATGCGGTCTTTCACAATAAACCTTGGAGAAATAGAAAAACCTAGGAAACCCCTATATGTCGAAAAGCCTCAAAAGTAATAAGTTTTGATAAGACATGCTAAAAGTTTGCTTTTAATTTAATGAACATTCCGTTCGAGACGTCACTTGTTCCTTCTCACATCACAGCCTACTACTACGCATCAAGTGTCACTAACGATTTCACATCAACACCGGAAAACGCACGTGCTGGCACTCATTCTCTCTCTCTCTCACGCACACATTCCAATGAGAGAAAAAAATCGTAATCCCCATTTTGTATCCATTTTCCTTCTACTCCTTCTTGCGGTCGGCAAGCAAGTAAAAATTCTCAAATACGTGACGAACCGGGGCCTATCTGCCTCCGCCGATGCGGTGGAGGGTCTAAAGAAGACTAAAGGAAAGAACCGCGTATACAGCAGGGAAGCACCCTCCGGGCGCGAAACAAGCGTTGTCTAGCGCGCGTGGATTTCCTCCATTATGCAAATCATTATCATCACCGTCACTAACATCATCATTATATCCCAGGGAGGAGAGGTGGTGGGTGGCGGCGGGAAGAGGGGGTCCCATCGTCACCTTTTGCTATCCGCTGATCCCAATCCCCGTTCGTATTCATATTCCGGCGGTGTGCGAAGTCCATTAGAGAATGGCTTTTTTTTCTTCGCACGTACGCCGACGACGACGGCGATGTGTTGCTGTTGCTTTCTTTCTTGGCTGGTGACCTTCGCGGAGGCGCAGGCGAAGATTATGCGCGACCAATTCGAAGGGATTCGCGTTGGCGAACCCACCGTATGCTGCTGAGTGGATGTTGGTGTAGCGTCGGGGATGGAGATGATGATGATGATGATGATGTTCCACATGTCACCGTTTATCAAATTGTTTCCGTACGCACCGGGCCGGGAATTGGCCTACATACTACGCGCTGGCTAGAATTTATGGCCGCAGCTTCGGGTGCTTTGGCGTACGTTACACAACCGCAGCGGCAAAGGAGTAATTTATTAATTTGCCGTTTCCGAGCCGAGGAGGAGATATTTAACAGCGAGAGAAAGAGATGATAAAAATGGGCCCATATTAGTACCTCCGGGATGAAATGTGGCTGTGCTAGAGAGATAATGCCAAAACATCTATCCAGAGAACACTCCAATCTTTCCCCATTCGTCACCAATGTGTCGTTTGATGAGTGTTTTCTTTCACTTCACCTCATCCTTAGTCAGGTGCGCCACACACGAAGCGGCTCGTTAAAAGCGGCTCGTCTCCTGATGGAAAGACAACAATTAAGGTATACTGTGAAGATTGTGTCGATCGACCGACGGGAGGTCTCTTTCTAATTGAATTTGCTGTAATAATCCGCCACCGTTTATTGCCCGCTGTGGACGAATAAAATCGAACGATCGGGCTCGTTCCACGTGTTCGCCCGGGGGACCGAAATGGTTTGCTACCGTTAGGCGGCTGGGACGCCGTAGGATTGTCGGTGCCAATTACTTCTAACAACCTTCAACCCGTCCCGGCGGGAAGTTCTACCGGGAAGCGAACAATATCACTTACAACGCAGCAGCGGCAGCGTGTCCGGTCTGGAGGCGGCATTGCTAGCATTTCCAGACGCGTTCCTCAGGATCTAGCGCGTCAAAAGCGCGTCAAAAACTATTAGTGCTGGGAGAGAGTCGAAAGAGAGTGCGGGAAGTACGATCGGCTCAGGTTCTTGCCGGTCCGGGCAATTCCAACTATTTTAATAATCGCCCCTACTCACGGTTCGTTCGTGCTTCAATGCACGCCACTGAAGAGCGCTTGAAGTCATCGCTCCAAGTACGAGTCCGCCGCAGGAGCCCGCCCCAGGTAGATAGGTCAGTGTTGCCGCTCCGGATGGGCACTTCACACTTTCCACGCGGCCGGGCAAGCCATGGGAAATGTCAAATCTCCACCCGGCCCGTCCACATCCATCCGCCCCATCCAGGAAGCGAACATTACATCCCAACGCGTTTCTCTCCGTGTGTGTCTCGTGTTTCACTTTTGATCCATTTCTCAACGCTCCACCTGAGTTTAACTGTAAACCTGAGTGTGCGATTCTGTCTTTTCTTTTTCGCTGGCTTGCCTGCTTTTGCTTCCTTACCCCGGTTCCCCAGCAGCAGGTCAAGAAGGTTGTCAAGAGCGGACCGAGAGCTGTTTACACACACCCCGGCAAGACGCCGGTTTAGACAAATTATGAGTAATTTAATCTCCGGCTAGAACCCTGCTGGCGCTCGCGAATCCATAAATCTAGGTTAACTGGACTTTGGCTCCACTCGTCGGGGGTTTATCCAACTGATTAGCACCGAAATGTTCGACACGGTACACGGGTTCCCGGTAATGAGGCGTGCCGGGGAGGTGGTCTCGACGATGGAGAGACATACAAGAACAAGAACGAAAACGCGCATAAGACACAACAGCCCGCTGCAGAGTCACTCCATCTCCTTTCACTATTCGTACGGCAGCTTCCGCTCGATCAACACACCGATCTGCAGAGAGAGAGAACCTTCTCGCTCAGCGTGCTTTCGGCCAGTTCTTTCCCACTTCTTCCGACCAAAACGATCTCACCGGAACACCTCCCGCAAGAGGCTTCCACCAGGGCGATCTCCTGCAGACTCGTTAGTTGGACGGAGAGAGAGAGAGAACGTCTCTGGCACTGGAGTTGGAGGTAGCTGCTGACTCAGCGCACCACCAGCGCGATCAACTTGATCGATCGATTGATCCACCAGCCTCCCAGATCTCTGCATACGCTCGCTCGCATCTCGCCGCGTCTCTCTCTCTCGCGCGCGCTCGCACTCGCACGATCACCTTAAAGCCGGCCTTAAAGACTGCCGAGATCTGGTCGCGATCAATCATTTACTCGCGAACCTGCCTACCGACTGGACCGACCGTGTGCGTTCTTCGTTCTCCACGTTCTGTGCGTTGTCCCCGTTTGTGCCTCTTTTGCAGCGTGTCAATCCCGTCCCCGTGTACGAGTGCTTTCCGCCGGCGAAAGGAGTGAGTGACCCATCCAACGTCAGGTGTGTGTGCGTGCGTGTGTGTTGTGGGAAACAGGGTGTCCACGAAGTGTTACTACCGCGATCTTCCCGATCGTCCCGACGACCCACGGCAACGGCATGATGAAGTACGTTCCTGAGCTGTTGCTTCCTTACCCCGGTTCCCCAGCAGCAGGTCAAGAAGGTTGTCAAGAGCGGACCGAGAGCTGTTTACACACACCCCGGCAAGACGCCGGTTTAGACAAATTATGAGTAATTTAATCTCCGGCTAGAACCCTGCTGGCGCTCGCGAATCCATAAATCTAGGTTAACTGGACTTTGGCTCCACTCGTCGGGGGTTTATCCAACTGATTAGCACCGAAATGTTCGACACGGTACACGGGTTCCCGGTAATGAGGCGTGCCGGGGAGGTGGTCTCGACGATGGAGAGACATACAAGAACAAGAACGAAAACGCGCATAAGACACAACAGCCCGCTGCAGAGTCACTCCATCTCCTTTCACTATTCGTACGGCAGCTTCCGCTCGATCAACACACCGATCTGCAGAGAGAGAGAACCTTCTCGCTCAGCGTGCTTTCGGCCAGTTCTTTCCCACTTCTTCCGACCAAAACGATCTCACCGGAACACCTCCCGCAAGAGGCTTCCACCAGGGCGATCTCCTGCAGACTCGTTAGTTGGACGGAGAGAGAGAACGTCTCTGGCACTGGAGTTGGAGGTAGCTGCTGACTCAGCGCACCACCAGCGCGATCAACTTGATCGATCGATTGATCCACCAGCCTCCCAGATCTCTGCATACGCTCGCTCGCATCTCGCCGCGTCTCTCTCTCTCGCGCGCGCTCGCACTCGCACGATCACCTTAAAGCCGGCCTTAAAGACTGCCGAGATCTGGTCGCGATCAATCATTTACTCGCGAACCTGCCTACCGACTGGACCGACCGTGTGCGTTCTTCGTTCTCCACGTTCTGTGCGTTGTCCCCGTTTGTGCCTCTTTTGCAGCGTGTCAATCCCGTCCCCGTGTACGAGTGCTTTCCGCCGGCGAAAGGAGTGAGTGACCCATCCAACGTCAGGTGTGTGTGCGTGCGTGTGTGTTGTGGGAAACAGGGTGTCCACGAAGTGTTACTACCGCGATCTTCCCGATCGTCCCGACGACCCACGGCAACGGCATGATGAAGTACGTGATCCTGAGCTGCTTGGTCATCGCCTCGATGCTCCACGCTGGTGGTAAGTCCGGATCACCTCGGAGTGTTTGCATGTGCATGTCCTTTCTTCATATACCCGCCTGTACATAGTCCCTAGTCCCGTGCATCTTCCCGTGAGTGTAACAAGTGCCGAGTGTATATACGTAGTGAATGTCATCTCGTGTACATAATATGCCATCATGATCCTCAACCGTTCCCTCACCTCACCGCATGCCGTCTCCGCTCTGTCAATCCACTTTCTTCCGGGTGCCTGTCGTGTCTTGTACATACGTCATCATGTAGCCTTTCCAACACGCGCGTGTCTGTTCTATCTCATCCCGCAGCTGGGTGCTGCTGGCTTAGAAGCTCATCGAAATTGCCAAATCTTCACCTCACTGTCCCTCATCAGCTCTCTTCCCATCCTTTGGTGTTATTTTAATGGTTTTTCGCTGAACATTATGGAGTTTTATTTTCGTTGTACGGGGTACTTTGGGCGAGCATTATAATAATGTTAACGCACAGCGCAGAAGTTACCTACCCGAAGACACATTATGATGATAGATTGGAATACCGGGTATGGGGTTAAAGGTAATAACTCATACGCAACGTCTCTTGTAAAACACGTGGCTAGCTTTGTTTGGTGCCAGGGAGAGCCTCCCTAATCCTCTTTCGTCTTGTTTTCCCGTAGAGCTAGGCTGCGTGTGTTATTTGTAAAAAGTTTTTTATGTTCCTTCAAAATGTGCGTCTTCAGCTCTTATGCCGCTGGTAACTGATACAGAGAGACCCCAAATTAAGCATCTTATGACCATTAACCAACAGCAAATTGTTTCGTGCGAATGTAATTACCAGCACCGGCCGTATGATTTCAACTGAAACGGAAATTTGGCAGCGGTCAGAACCTTTGCGTCACGAGCGCGCGCTCTTTGCGGAAACGGCATGAGAACATCGTTTTTTCTTGCTGGTTGGTTGCTCCAAACTTCGTTACAATTGTTTCGTTCGTCGTGGATGAGTGGAAGAGACGGCGGACGCTTCAGTGCGCTGTGTGTCTCTCCAATCGCTCGCCCAAAGCGCTCGTGTACATGTTGCAGAAATGACGCTATAGGTCGTGTTATTCGATCGAACCGGACAAGGTCACATCTCGTCGGCCGGAGCGCGGATGATTCATGTCAATGCCCAGACTCATAACGGCTCCGGCGCCGGTGGTATTCGAGCGCGCACAGAAACGCCCCGCCGGGTCCGGGTTCCGATTCCGATGATGAATATCTTACCGCAGCCCGCCAGGTCGTGAGACGTGACCTAATGGTTGGAAATGCTCACGCTCAAGAAAAGAGGTGGTGATGCAGGCGAAGGAAAACCGTACGGGCCCACCTTATTTCCTGTTTGTGCTCAAACTAGTTAATAATCTCGCTAATCAGTTACGGGGCGGGATAGACTCTTGGCGCTTGCTCGCGATCTGCAGCCTTGCGCCGTGTCAAGGTCGAATTTTTATAAGTCCAGCGAGCGTAAAGGCAATAAAATGGTATCTGATGTTGGTGCATGGGTCTTGCTTGTGGCTACTTTTGATGAGGATGGGTGGACTGTTACACTATTTGCAGTTTTATGATGGAGAATAACCTCTCTATTGGACGCGCGTGGATTTCCTCCATTATGCAAATCATTATCATCACCGTCACTAACATCATCATTATATCCCAGGGAGGAGAGGTGGTGGGTGGCGGCGGGAAGAGGGGGTCCCATCGTCACCTTTTGCTATCCGCTGATCCCAATCCCCGTTCGTATTCATATTCCGGCGGTGTGCGAAGTCCATTAGAGAATGGCTTTTTTTTCTTCGCACGTACGCCGACGACGACGGCGATGTGTTGCTGTTGCTTTCTTTCTTGGCTGGTGACCTTCGCGGATGCGCAGGCGAAGATTATGCGCGACCAATTCGAAGGGATTCGCGTTGGCGAACCCACCGTATGCTGCTGAGTGGATGTTGGTGTAGCGTCGGGGATGGAGATGATGATGATGATGATGTTCCACATGTCACCGTTTATCAAATTGTTTCCGTACGCACCGGGCCGGGAATTGGCCTACATACTACGCGCTGGTTAGAATTTATGGCCGCAGCTTCGGGTGCTTTGGCGTACGTTACACAACCGCAGCGGCAAAGGAGTAATTTATTAATTTGCCGTTTCCGAGCCGAGGAGGAGATATTTAACAGCGAGAGAAAGAGATGATAAAAATGGGCCCATATTAGTACCTCCGGGATGAAATGTGGCTGTGCTAGAGAGATAATGCCAAAACATCTATCCAGAGAACACTCCAATCTTTCCCCATTCGTCACCAATGTGTCGTTTGATGAGTGTTTTCTTTCACTTCACCTCATCCTTAGTCAGGTGCGCCACACACGAAGCGGCTCGTTAAAAGCGGCTCGTCTCCTGATGGAAAGACAACAATTAAGGCACACTGTGAAGATTGTGTCGATCGACCGACGGGAGGTCTCTTTCTAATTGAATTTGCTGTAATAATCCGCAACCGTTTATTGCCCGCTGTGGACGAATAAAATCGAACGATCGGGCTCGCTCCACGTGTTCGCCCGGGGGACCGAAATGGTTTGCTACCGTTAGGCGGCTGGGACGCCGTAGGATTGTCGGTGCCAATTACTTCTAACAACCTTCAACCCGTCCCGGCGGGAAGTTCTACCGGGAAGCGAACAATATCACTTACAACGCAGCAGCGGCAGCGTGTCCGGTCTGGAGGCGGCATTGCTAGCATTTCCAGACGCGTTCCTCAGGATCTAGCGCGTCAAAAGCGCGTCAAAAACTATTAGTGCTGGGAGAGAGTCGAAAGAGAGTGCGGGAAGTACGATCGGCTCAGGTTCTTGCCGGTCCAGGCAATTCCAACTATTTTAATATTCGCCCCTACTCACGGTTCGTTCGTGCTTCAATGCACGCCACTGAAGAGCGCTTGAAGTCATCGCTCCAAGTACGAGTCCGCCGCAGGAGCCCGCCCCAGGTAGATAGGTCAGTGTTGCCGCTCCGGATGGGCACTTCACACTTTCCACGCGGCCGGGCAAGCCATGGGAAATGTCAAATCTCCACCCGGCCCGTCCACATCCATCCGCCCCATCCAGGAAGCGAACATTACATCCCAACGCGTTTCTCTCCGTGTGTGTCTCGTGTTTCACTTTTGATCCATTTCTCAACGCTCCACCTGAGTTTAACTGTAAACCTGAGTGTGCGATTCTGTCTTTTCTTTTTCGCTGGCTTGCCTGCTTTTGCTTCCTTACCCCGGTTCCCCAGCAGCAGGTCAAGAGGGTTGTCAAGAGCGGACCGAGAGATGTTTACACACACCCCGGCAAGACGCCGGTTTAGACAAATTATGAGTAATTTAATCTCCGGCTAGAACCCTGCTGGCGCTCGCGAATCCATAAATCTAGGTTAACTGGACTTTGGCTCCACTCGTCGGGGGTTTATCCAACTGATTAGCACCGAAATGTTCGACACGGTACACGGGTTCCCGGTAATGAGGCGTGCCGGGGAGGTGGTCTCGACGATGGAGAGACACATAAGAACAAGAACGAAAACGCGCATAAGACACAACGGACCGCTGCAGAGTCACTCCATCTCCTTTCACTATTCGTACGGCAGCTCCCGCGCGATCAACACACCGATCTGCAGAGAGAGAAACTTCTCGCTCAGCGTGCTTTCGGCCAGTTCTTTCCCACTTCTTCCGACCAAAACGATCTCACCGGAACACCTCCCGCAAGAGGCTTCCACCAGGGCGATCTCCTGCAGACTCGTTAGTTGGACGGAGAGAGAGAACGTCTCTGGCACTGGAGTTGGAGGTAGCTGCTGACTCAGCGCACCACCAGCGCGATCAACTTGATCGATCGATTGATCCACCAGCCTCCCAGATCTCTGCATACGCTCGCTCGCATCTCGCCGCGTCTCTCTCTCTCGCGCGCGCTCGCACTCGCACGATCACCTTAAAGCCGGCCTTAAAGACTGCCGAGATCTGGTCGCGATCAATCATTTACTCGCGAACCTGCCTACCGACTGGACCGACCGTGTGCGTTCTTCATTCTTCACGTTCTGTGCGTTGTCCCCGTTTGTGCCTTTTTTGCAGCGTGTCAATCCCGTCCCCGTGTACGAGTGCTTTCCGCCGGCGAAAGGTGTGAGTGACCCATCCAACGTCAGGTGTGTGTGCGTGCGTGTGTGTTGTGGGAAACAGGGTGTCCACGAAGTGTTACTACCGAGATCTTCCCGATCGTCCCGACGACCCACGGCAACGGCATGATGAAGTACGTGATCCTGAGCTGCTTGGTCATCGCCTCGATGCTCCACGCTGGTGGTAAGTCCGGATCACCTCGGAGTGTTTGCATGTGCATGTCCTTTCTTCATATACCCGCCTGTACATAGTCCCTAGTCCCGTGCATCTTCCCGTGAGTGTAACCAGTGCCGAGTGTATATACGTAGGGAATGTCATCTCGTGTACATAATATGCCATCATGATCCTCAACCGTTCTCCACCTCACCGCATGCCGTCTCCGCTCTGTCAATCCACTTTCTTCCGGGTGCCTGTCGTGTCTTGTACATACGTCATCATGTAGCCTTTCCAACACGCGCGTGTCTGTTCTATCTCATCCCGCAGCTGGGTGCTGCTGGCTTAGAAGCTCATCGAAATTGCCAAATCTTCACCTCACTGTCCCTCATCAGCTCTCTTCCCATCCTTTGGTGTTATTTTAATGGTTTTTCGCTGAGCATTATGGAGTTTTCTTATTGCTGCACGGGGTACTTTGGGCGAGCATTATAATAATGTTAACGCACAGCGCAGAAGTTACCTACCCGAAGACACATTATGATGATAGATTGGAATACCGGGTATGGGGTTAAAGGTAATAACTCATACGCAACGTCTCTTGTAAAACACGTGGCTAGCTTTGTTTGGTGCCAGGGAGAGCCTCCCTTATCCTCTTTCGTCTTGATTTCCCGTGGAGCTAGGCTGCGTGTGTTATTTTTAAAAAGTTTTTTATGTTCCTTCAAAATGTGCGTCTTCAGCTCTTATGCCGCTGGTAACTGATAGAGAGAGACCCCAAATTAAGCATCTTATGACCATTAACCAACAGCAAATTGTTTCGTGCGAATGTAATTACCAGCACCGGTCGTATGATTTCAACTGAAACGGAAATTTGGCAGCGGTCAGAACCTTTGCGTCACGAGCGCGCGCTCTTTGCGGAAACGGCATGAGAACATCGTTTTTTCTTGCTGGTTGGTTGCTCCAAACTTCGTTACAATTGTTTCGTTCGTCGTGGATGAGTGGAAGAGACGGCGGACGCTTCAGTGCGCTGTGTGTCTCTCCAATCGCTCGCCCAAAGCGCTCGTGTACATGTTGCAGAAATGACGCTATAGGTCGTGTTATTCGATCGAACCGGACAAGGTCACATCTCGTCGGCCGGAGCGCGGATGATTCATGTCAATGCCCAGACTCATAACGGCTCCGGCGCCGGTGGTATTCGAGCGCGCACAGAAACGCCCCGCCGGGTCCGGGTTCCGATTCCGATGATGAATATCTTACCGCAGCCCGCCAGGTCGTGAGACGTGACCTAATGGTTGGAAATGCTCACGCTCAAGAAAAGAGGTGGTGATGCAGGCGAAGGAAAACCGTACGGGCCCACCTTATTTCCTGTTTGTGCTCAAACTAGTTAATAATCTCGCTAATCAGTTACGGGGCCGGATAGACTCTTGGCGCTTGGTCGCGATCTGTAGCCTTGCGCCGTGTCAAGGTCGAATTTTTATAAGTCCAGCGAGCGTAAAGGCTATAAAATGGTATCTGATCTTGGTGCATGGGTCTTGTTTGTGGCTACTTTTGATGAGGATGGGTGGACTGTTACACTATTTGCAGTTTTATGATGGAGAATAACCTCTCTATTGGACGTACTTTCTTCATCAAACTCGTTGTAAACTAGTCAGATGTATGTTGAAATATGTTGAAACGCTTTTAAAAGTGTTTTGGATTGATTGATTGATGAGCAACAAAAGTACATGAGTACAATCCTGAAGAACATTATGTTACACTTTTCTGATGTTTTCATGATCTTTTTAAACGAACTTTACTGAAAAGCTCATTCATTGAACATAATCATGCGTTAAGAAAACGAAGATACATTATTAACCTCTAATAATAGAAGAAAATCTCCTTCATTAGCTAAATTCCACAATCGCTTTTTTCCAGCACTATAATTTATATCCCAGCTGTTTGCTGTACGCTTAAGCAACTAAACAATTCCTCCAAGATGTTTACCATTCCTTCGCAAAAACCGTTTCGTTCGTGTTTAAAGTTTTGTGCGTGTGTGTGTAAAACGACACGGGAACAGAAGCAGAGCGAAAAAAGCTCAGCACAAAACTCAAAACTAACCCTTGCCTCCATCCCGGATAATTAGCCTCTCTGCCGGCAGCGCTCCCGACGCGAGCAGGAAGCTCTCGATTCTGCGCAACCTTACCCGCCCGACCGACCGATTATTGCGTCAAGCGGACGGGCCATTTTCGCATTAATTCTCGCACACCGCGAAGAGCACTCGCATCGCGCGTAAGCTTCGCCGGTTGCCATGGTCAACCAGGAACCGCGGCAGCCAGCTACATCCGCCGAGCGTGCCTATTTCTGGGCAGGTTTTCGCTCGGCTCGGCACGTTTACTTTTATTTCATTGTTCGCAACTCCTTTCCCCGTGCGCAGCATCCCGAGCGGAAAACTCAATAAAAATGGTTGCGAATAAAATAAACTCTGCCTAAAACATTGGCCACGGGAAACGATTCGCGCTGTACGGATGGGAGAGAAAGAGCGAGAAGGAAGAGATAAAAACGTGGTAAGAACTGTGCGGAATAATTAGCAACAACGGCTGATGCTGGTGCTGCTGCTGTTGGCTTCTTGTTTTCCTTTCATTTTTGTTCGCCCAGAGATGGGAACGAGAACGAGTCACCCGGTCAATGGCTTAGCGCCATCGGGATGGACTGGTAAGAAGCTCGCTTCCTGGTTGAAGATGCTACACTCGATGCATCGCTGAAGTCTCACTCAAACTTGTGGTAATTTTGGTGTCTCGACTGTACACTGTTACGGCACTGCACTGTCCAAGGAAAGCTCTCTCGGTACTGATAGCTTTACTACCAAATGGCAAGCTAATGGGCAGAAAATGGCGATAAATTTTCACCCTAATTCGACCGCCTGGCATATCACTTAGGAGGGCAATTACATTATCCCGAATAGACAATCGCCAGTGAGCCAGGAAGTGAACCAGCGCCATGATAACAAGATGCCCGGTGGTATGTGTTATCGACAGTACGATTCGAGTGACCAAAGTGGTCTTTTAAATATTCAGGAAAAGGGAGCGTTATCTTTTTTAGAAGTTTTATATGCATAACGTTTGCTCCAATACAGACTTCCTGCGCAATTTATGTTCAAGCTGCGTTTTCGAAAAGCTTAGCGTAAAGTTATTGTTTCAAATCCCATTTTATTATAATTGCTGAAACCAAATCTTCAATTTCTTCGAGTACTGATAGCTATCGAACATTGAACACTTATATTCTAATCATCGTATATGTCGTCTAGAAATAGTAGCAATATTAATGACGTTATTATGATCTGCTCTTAAATTGTATTGATCTTATATTAACCTTGGGTTTCTTCAATTTTCTTGCAAAGTATGAACCGTTAGACCTATATCTGAGTAAAATTCATTCTATTTGTGCATAGTGCTCATATCGTCATATCAGTTAGTGCAGAACTGAACTCTTCAAGTACTGAATTTGTTTTTTCAAGAATTTCTTAAGAAAAACGAGATTTTGGTTACCAATATAGGAAAAAAAGTTTGGAGCTCCCATTAGCTCCTTCAACCCACGCCAAAACGAACGGATTTGTTGTAAATGCAATATTTCTGCTAAAAAAAGAACCTAAGCCACTGAGTTCGTTCCTTGCATTAAAGCTGGCGGGCAGAATGAAATGCGCAAGGTAGTTCCGGATCGAACCGGCGAGCCCTCGGGACAAACTGGTGACCAGCACCACCACCACTACGTTAATTCGATCAACCGGAGCACTGCAGGCACGAAAAAGAAACGAGCCGAAACCGGTTCCCGCGGTGACCGCGGTGTCGATTAAAACCGCCCGCTCGCCCATCCCACACCCGTTCCGGTTTTATTTCCAGCCCATTAGCTCGCGGGAGGGAGGAGGGAGGCAATTTTCACTGCCCGGGCTGGTGTGCATCTGCGCATCGGGGCTGGAGGAGACCCGCAACTACACAAAAGTGCATAAATTGTTTTGTCAACCCTCCCGGCTTCACCCGGCACTGGCTCGACCGCACACCTGCACACCAGTCGGAAGTGGAATTTTTCCCTCACATACCGATGCGTATGCGCACACATATCGTTTGGTCAATGTCACTCCTCCCACATGCACAACCGGTTGCGTCTAATGCAAATGGTTCACGTTGCATTTTGCGCAGCAGCAGCAGTAGCAGCTGAAACTGGTTACCGGTTGCGTAGTATTTTTAGTTTCCCTTTATCACCGCGCACTGCCCGGTTCGGGGGAGGGAAACTCGATCGGGCGTTGTAAGTAGAATATTCTAGCCCCTGCTCCCTGGAGTTAGCGAAACGGGTTCCCCGTGCGGTTGACTCCACCCTTGAAGGCCGCGCGCGCAGGGCGTAGTGGTTCTGCGCAGCGATCGCGTTTCCATGCAGGCAAGCGAATTGATGGATTGTGGCAGCAATCCGTTCCGTACCTAGGAAGCGGAATAGATAATGTGACAGCTTATCATAACCTAATAATGTTCTGCAAACACGTCCCGGAGTGTGAATAATTAAAGCGTGATACTGGGTTATCAATCATACTGCTGAACGATCGTTGAAATCATGTACAATGGGTGCACGTACCGAGAAATACTTGGTTAGTTGGAGTATGACTTAAAATGGTATCATAAAAACAATTAGGAAATGCTCAAGACAACTCGACTGAATTCCAAACCTAGAATATCGTTGACTCAGAGATTTCTATGACTCATTATTTACACGAGCAAGGTCCACTGTAGAATGAACTTATAACAATAAGCCCTGCCGGTGGAACCCGTTGCGGATATTGAATACTGCTCCACCATAGTGGCACGAAGCTCGTGACTACCTCGCGACCGCCGCCAGCAGTTCAGCCAGGTCTCCAGTGAAGGCAATCAAAACAACGACATGAACAACAATAACAACATAACAACAACAACAACAAAAAACAACATTTACCCCGTGCCTAACGGTGCCACCGCGGTCGAAAGATCGGCGCAAGCATTTAGCGTCAATTGAGTGATCCGCGCAATGGTTATTAAATTGAGACCCGCTAAATAGAATTGCAACAATTTAACCACCGTTACCGAGGGCCCGCTGGAACGGAAGAAGAAGCAAAGCGTACGGAAGGAGAAGAAGCAGAACATTCTTTTACGACCATAGCAGTAAAAGCTTTACCTCCGCAGCGAAAGAGTTTTCCAATTTACGCCATGCCGCGTTCAGTGTCGTGTCGTCGTCGTCGCCATTCTTCGCTCGACTAAACGTCCACATCATCTAGCCGGACCGGAGTGTCCGAAAGTGCCGCCGTGTCCCGTCAGCGGCCGATGCAACATTAACGTTTATGAAATCATGTTCCTCATCATCATTAGCCCGCCGTGCTCGTCATTACCGTCATTAGTGCAAATAAAACTCCCGTCCGATTCCGTTTCGGATTTCGCGTTCGGCTGGAACATTCCTGTGCGAGAAGCTGTGGCCAGTCTCTGCTGCTTCACCCCGGCACACCGGGCAGCGTGATCAGGTGTTTTTCTGCCTGCGCTGGGGAGTCTCACATCCATCAAATCCATCAGCGATCGATCAGTTCTGGCGCGATGACTCGGTGAACTTCGTCTGAGCCAACGCACCGAACACCTCTGATTTGCACACGTACAGTGACCGACAGAACGGGAGCCTTCAATCTGTGTTTGTAGTCAGTTTGAAATTCCTAGATAATCCCTAGACCTTCAAGCCATATTTGAATTATGACTATTTTTGTACACCTAAATCCACAATTAGTAGAAATTGAAGGATGTTTCCGCTTTGAAAATGATGTACATTTTATGAATGACTCTAATCTCACCAGAAGATCATACTGATCATTTATTGTGATCGAAGTTAAAATTCGCCTGAAAAAAACTTAGTTCAAAACTGAAATTCTCATAACAACACACGCACACAAACACTCATCAAACGAAACCTACCACCTCCACTAACACACCGCACTAGACCACTAAACCCTGTACAGATCACCACCACCTGCGAGTAGTGTAGATCACCGGGCATCGGTCCACCATTCTTGTGTTGGAAGCCACCACACCAAGCACCTCCTCGTGCGGCATACAAATACTCCCTCTCGCTCCCAGACGCCGCCCCGCGCTACCAGGTGCTGGAACCACGCGAAGGTTACGTCCCGGTGTACATCCGGCTCGGCGATCAACCCCTGGCGGACATCAATCCGGAGCTGGCGGCCGCCTTCCGCGAACCCGTAAGTCGCGTCAGTCGTGCGGAACTCGCGCAGGTAAGTCCCATATGGCCGTAACGCGGCTATGATTGATTGACGCATCACGCTGACCTCGATGACCCCTTCGTTTCACGTGGTAGGCACTGCAAGCCGATCAGGGCGTCGCACACTCGTCCAGCCTGATCGACTCACACTCCCATTCGGCGTCGGATGAGCACAAGGTTCTACTGGCGGGTTCGGCCAAGAAGCCGGCGGCAGCAGCTCACGAACCCAAGCCGGTCCATTGACCGATTGGCGGGCCAGAAGGATTGGGCACGAGGAACGAGTAATGGGCCCAACAGTGGGTCCAATAGAAACTAACCGGCACAGTTACCTCCT
>KZ072861.1:310673-321489 GCA_002091845.1 Anopheles cracens | reverse complement strand
CTTTATATGCAAAAGAGATTTTTTTTAAACGCAAAATACTAATAGAGTCCGCAAACGATCTAGTAGGCCAATAAAGGTTGACGCGCGAGCTAACTGAACGAAATGGTGTTTCTATTTGTTTTTTCCCTTATTGTTCTATGAGCAGATATTGGAGCTTCAATACAGCGCAGTGTGAATAATTCATTTCAATCCTCTCGAAACCACACAGAATCACGGCCGGATAAGTACAAGGGCTACCCGAAGAAGGGAGGCTACGTGCCGGTCTACGTACAGTACCCCAGCAAACAGATCAGTCCCGAGCTGGCTGCCGCTTTGCAGGAGAGCTCCGGCCGCAGCTCCAGAGGGAAGCTGATTCAGGTAGGCACGGCGGTGTGTGGCCGCGTTCGCAAAACTAGCTAACGGAGGTACATCTCCCGGCAGGAACTGAACCGTCCCGTTCGCTTCTCGTCCGAGTCCAGCAGCGACGAGGAGCTCCGGAACGACATCACCTCCAGACCGCGCGTCGACTCGCTCAGCAGCGAGAGCAACTCGCACTCGAACGAATCCTTCTCGAACGAGCGGGAGGCGAAGGAAGCGATCAAGGAGCTGCTGAAGCAGATGAACAAGATCAGCAAGGCGGCGGCGGCCGCCAAGGCCAAGGTGCAGCCCAAGAAAGCCTGAAGAGCTGCATGTTCCAAAAGCCAACGAGCGTACTGCCATTTAGATTTTAGGAGACCTATCCCAACGAATCGAAATTCAAACGATACTCAAAAGCGCGCGTGTTTGTGTAGAACCCAACACTGCCATAATGTTTAGGTATTTTTTTAAAGCATGAAGCATTTTCAACCCATCCACCGCTTTGTGGAGACTTAGTAGGCTTTGGTGATAATAAAAACGCATCCCTTGCTTCGCTCTTTCCTACGAAGTGCTCCCTGTGTCTGTCTGGATGTTATGACGTCAACGCAAAGGAAAGAAACGACCCATTTCGTTCTAATTAGGTTCTATTTTGGTGCAATCTTGGCGAGCAGCCCAGAGGCGGAAGAGCACGGTGAGCCTAGTGTGCCAATCGTGATAACCTTTCGACAGTGAACTCATCCATTTGCGTTTCGAGTGAAAGTTATCGCTACAGATGGGTCGCGCACACACCCTCGGAAGCTGAATCCGGACGGTGCATCAGTTTATTAAACGTTCTCGTCGAATCAAGTCGCATCCATCCAACCATGCTCAGCTGGAAGAGCTCACTGTTTGTGCTGGTGGCCGTGCTGCTTTGCATGCAGCTCAACACCGTAGGTAAGTAAAGCTGGCTGTTAGAAGAGACTTGTTGGAAAGACTTGTGAGTTCACCCCACCGAACGCCCTATCAACCCCGCGCTAGCCGGTGCTCCTAGGATAGTGCTCTTGGCGGATTCGATCGCAACCGACGATTTACAACCGACGGCCCGACCATACAGCCAGAACTCGTTGCGAGATATGCTCCAGGTAGGTTCCGAACAGCTGGTCACGCTCATCGGGTTAACCGGTGCCCCTGTGTCGCTTCTTTTCAGCGTGCAATCGGCGATAGTTCCTCGAACGAGAGCAAACCGAGCATCAGCAGTGAGGAATCGAGACCCCGGCACTATAATGTGTAGTTAAAGATCGGCTTATTAGCAGCACGCCCCCGCAGTTGCGTCCGGATGCTGATGAGGACCATTAGCTCGGTACCGGTGGAGCAGTGGGCCTCAACAAAGCAAACCAATTTGCGAAACGTCATCCATTTCTAACCTCACTTTCCGCTTGCGCCGCGTGTGCTTGTGTTGCGAGTTGGAAAGGGAGGCATTCTCGTTCCAGTACGGTACGGTATGCAAATGAATAAACATGCCACGAACCCGCTGGACTCTGGTGTGCTCAGTGTTACAATTCTTGCTTCTGGTCAGCGCCGGCTCACCGGGTAAGCTAACGAGCTTTTAGGCGCCCGGTGCTTGTTTTCGTTCCGGCGTTGTTTGTAATCCAGACTCGTTTCTTTGCGTTGCTGCCTTTTCTCTCCCGGTCAAAGTATCACGCTCGGAACTGCCTTACATCTGCTCCGTGCGCCTGCAGGCTGCTGCTGCCGTTCGTCGCTGTGCTGCGACCATATTGAATCCGAACTGGCTGTTAACTTCCGGCCACTGCACGACCGGCCTTGGCCCGTTCGATACGCTCTCAATCGTGTGCGGCGTCCGCATGTACCGCACCGTGGTGGAGATTGTGCCGCATCCGAACTCGGGCGCTGGGAGCCCGCTGGCAAACGATCTGGCGCTGGTAGGTAGAGGGGAGACGGTGCTTTTCCTTTTCTTCGGTAACGAACGGACTTTTTCGCCTGGCACTGCAAGCTTCGGACGAGAAACCAGCTCAACTTTACGAGCACCGTGCAGCCCATACCACTGTACGGCGGTGCGGAACTTCCGGAAGCAAAAGCAACCACGGTGGGCTTTGAGCGTCCGGCTGATGGTGGTTCAACGTGGTGGAATCCATCGCTGCAGGTACGATGATCGGTGAAGCGCATTTCCTGATGATTTCTTATTGACCTTGTAGGGGGGAAGTATGTTAAAAATGTAAGCAAACGTTTAGGGTTGGTTGGAACAAAAGGTTGGGTGAAGAAGAAGGGTAGAGGTGGAGCAAGAATGATGCTGATTGGATGTGGACGAATGCAAAGCTATGCAAAAAGTTTATTACGGAGTAATATACTGAGAAATATCCGGCAGGGATGATAGTTCAAAGCTGACCTATTACTGCTTAATGCTCTAGTAAACATTTACTTCAGTTTTGGACACACTCTTCCATTGTTTAGTTTGAAAACACTTACAAAATAACTTCGTATGAAAACTTGGATAAGGCTCTGACTTTGATATTAACGGGTAATTATGTAAAACTGTTTTGCAAATATTAGCTTCACCAATCACATCACAACTTCGCAAAAACCATGGCAACCATGGCTAATAGGTATCGCTGGAAGATCTCGACCTTGCTTCAGTGGCGCCACCTATTGTGCGGTATTGGAACTTTTTTACTTCCTCGCGCGTTTTTGCGATTTTTGAACGTAAATTTTCACACACAGCTCTTGTTTGTTTGAACAACATACTCCCAAAAGCATCCTTTTGTTGTGCCATCAATCACAAACCGTCTTCTGACCGATAAGCAATCATTCCCGCCAGCTCGTCGAGGCAACGATGCTATCATCCTGCGAGTGCCACCTGCGGCTCGGCCCCAACCTGGCCGCCTATCTGACGGACGCAAACATCTGCACCGATAACGGCGCGGAGCCAGAACCGTTCGACTGGTGCGACTCCGGAGCGCCGGTGATGTTGGCGACCGGGCTGCAACCGTACAACCTGCTGGCGGTCTCCTCCTGGACAATGGCCCCATGCGACGCGTCCAGCCTATCGGTGAGCGTGCGTGTTGCGTCGCATCTCGATTGGATTCTCGGCGTTATCGGCGTCAATTAGGAGTATAGTCGGTGCAGAAAAGCGTCAGCGCCATTCGCCTAGATTAGATAGAGGTTTAGCCGAAGTGCACCCAGGTGCAAGTGTGGCCTTAATTGCAGATATGAAGTCGATTACGGTGGTCGTGTGGGCGTTTGCGCTCGTCCTTGGCGTCGGTGCTGCTCCCGGTAAGATCTTTCGGTTCGGCGGAGACGTGTCCCAAATGGTGTCAGTAAACCGTCACTCCACGCAAAATGTAGATCGTAGAATCTTCGGTGGGACGGACGCGTTCGAGGGCGAACTTCCGTACCAGGTGTCCATCCAGCGGGCGTTCCTGACGTCCAGGACGCACGTGTGCGGTGGTACCATCCTCAACCAGCTGCACGTGCTGACAGCTGCCTCCTGCTTCTGGACGGACTCGACGTCGCGGTTCGAGATTGTGAAAGCGTCAGCGCCATTCGCCTAGATTAGATAGAGGTTTAGCCGAAGTGCACCCAGGTGCAAGTGTGGCCTTAATTGCAGATATGAAGTCGATTACGGTGGTCGTGTGGGCGTTTGCGCTCGTCCTTGGCGTCGGTGCTGCTCCCGGTAAGATCTTTCGGTTCGGTGGGAACGTGTCCCGAATGTCGTCAGTAAACCGTCACTCCACGCAAAATGTAGATCGTAGAATCTTTGGTGGGACGGACGCGTTCGAGGGCGAGCTTCCGTACCAGGTGTCCATCCAGCGGGCGTTCCTGACGTCCAGGACGCACGTGTGCGGCGGTACCATCCTCAACCAGCTGCACGTGCTGACAGCTGCCTCCTGCTTCTGGACGGACTCGACGTCGCGGTTCGAGATTGTGGCCGGGAATCTACGCATCGACCGGGCGGCCGACACGCAGCAAGTGCTCGGTGTGTTCTGGATCCGCATGCACCCGGGCTACAGCGGTGGCACGAGCTCGTTCGATGTGGCTGTGGTACGTTCCCAGACGGTGGCGTTTCGTTGTGCGGGCTTTACATTTTCGAACCCGTTCCTTCTAGATCCGTACCTCGTCCGCGTTCTTCTTCACCGAGCTCATCCGGCCGGTAACGCTGCCCGCCTTCGACGAGCTGCCGACCGGGCTGGTGCGCGTCGGCGGTTGGGGTTCGTCCAGCACGAGCATCCTGCCGGGGAACAACTTCTCGAACGTGCTGCAAAAGATCAACGTACTGCTCGTGCCCTGGAACGAGTGTCTCAGTGTGCTCGGTGGGCCTGGTGGGCCGTTCGACGAGCGGAACATCTGTACCGGGCCGCTGAGCGGAGGCATTTCGACCTGTACCGGTGACGCGGGTGGTGGTGCCGTGCAGCAACTCGCCGGCGATGTCTTCCTACAGGTCGGCATCATTACGTGGAACGTACTGCCCTGCGGTGGAATTAACACGCCGTCGATCTATACGCGCGTGTCGGCCTTTGTCGACTGGATCCAGGCGAACTCGGCATTGTAGGGCGGAGAGTGGCGTTAAGGCATACACACAGCCCACAAATAAATACTGTAGCTTATTGTAGAGCGCACTGGAAGTATGTCGGGAGAACGTATGAAAGCATGCGGATTGAGTAATGGGCTGTTTAATTAACGGCGCAAAGCATCTTGTTGAAGCTCGTAATGAAACATGGATGTGCTATCGTCCAAACTTCATGCATGCACTGCCTTATGGATCGATTACTCCTTAACCAAGAAAGCGTAAGCAACAATAACAAACCTTTTCGCACCTCTTCGCACAGTCAGACGCCAAAAAGTATGCAATCCGCATGGCAAACCCAACAACTATCCTTTAGAAAATAGCGATTAAATTGCTTAATCAGCCCAAATGTATGCAATCTCACCGTCTATCGCTTTATTGGCGCTTTTTTACAGCTTGGAAGACCGAAACAGACAACTTGGAGAAATTATTTAAAGATTGTTTTGACTAGGTGAGGAAAAATATATTGCCTGTAATAACCAAACCAATCTTAAATTTGTAAAACAGTACAGCTACCTACTCAAGCTTGTACTAAAACACAACAAGAAAGCGTTTTAGTACAAATCGTTAGTGCAAGTGCGAAAGCGTATTCATTACTCATTCCGCAGCACGACGGACACGTGTTGAATTAAAAATCAATCCGGCGTTCGTAAACATTCAGACGCCTCTATCTGCCCATGTAAAACCATGGTTGCTCGATTAATCACTGGATAATCTTATCGCAGCAGCACCGGACGATCTTCTTCCGTCAATTGTGCTGCATGGGGCGCTCATTAGCGCATCGGTGATAAGATACACCCGAAGCACCGACATCTATATCATCGGACAGCGAGTGGACAGATCCTATCAGTCCGTTTCGACAACTAAACCATGGCGTACTTGATGAGGATAGCAGCTCTTCTGCTCGTGGCCTGCTTGAGCTGCACTGCAGGTGAATAGTTTGGTCAATTTTCTCGTGCTACAGACATTTGTGTACAACGAACTCTCTTTCTCGTCGGAAGCGACCAACGATGGCGACAAGCGAGCGCAGCAGCGCATCATGGGCGGTGTCCGTGCGTTTCCCGGCGAGTTCCCGGCGATGGTATCGATCCAGCGGTTGGTGCTCGTCCTCGCCAGCCATGTCTGCGGTGGCTCGGTGCTGAACCAGTTCCACGTCCTGACCGCCGCCGAGTGCTTCTTCACCAACCAAAACAGTCGCTACCGGGTGCAGGCCGGCAAGGTGCTGCTGAACAGCTTCGAGCCCACGGAGCAGACGATCAACGTGCTGCGGTTCACGATGCACCCGCAGTACGACGGCACGGTCAGCCCGTTCGACATTGCGATCGCACGGCTCGCGTCCCCGTTCGGGTACACCCAGTACATCACGCCGATCGTGCTGCCCACGGTCGACTCGATCCCGGACGGGATCGTCAAGTTCGCCGGCTGGGGTTCGACCACGAACGGGCTGCTGCCGAGCATGCCGGACCAGCTGCAGATGTTCCAGGTGGGCATCGTGCCGAACGAGCAGTGTCAGGTGATGATGGGTGGCTCGGTCGGTAGCGGACCGGTGACGGAGCGCAACGTGTGTCTCGGACCGGCCACCGGCGGTATCGGCGCGTGCTCCGGTGACGCGGGTGGGGCCGCCATTCAGCAGATCAACGGGCTGGACACGATCGTGGGCATCATCTCGTGGCAGGTGTCACCCTGTGGACAGCCGGGCATCCCGACGATCACGACGCGCGTTTCGGCCTTCATCGAGTGGATCAATCTCAACTCGCAGATTTAGGGGGAGGAAGCGTGGTTTTTATTTCCGTTCGTCTCATTTCGGGTAACAAGAATAAAGCTCAGAACTTGGGACATCAGCGCCTACTTTGTCCCTCTTCGCCGCCACCTTCCCGTCCAGCGGATGCGATACTGGCCGCTTCCTGTGCCGCCGGTATGACCACCGTCGTTCCCACTGGAGTCGCGAAAGGTCCGTGTTAGGTTACCGCCAGTGACAATCGTTTGCGTTATACTTACTTATACCGCCGTACTTCATGCCCCACTCCATCCACGGTTTCATCTGCTCCATGGTCTGCCGTCGGCTTCTTCTTCCCGCTGGGTTGGCCCGGGTGACCGTAAGCGCGCCGATAAGCAGTAGAAGTATTGCGTAGCAGAAATTGAACTTCATCGCTTCACTGCGTCGTCGTCGTCGTTGTCGGTGCCGCAAACTGACACCGTTCCGCGGCCAATATCTCACTATTTATAAGTTTCTAGCCCCATTTGCCAATGCTTCCAAACCCCTTTATCAAATACAACATTCGTAGAATCGTTTGCTTATTAGGTTAGTGGAATGATCGCGGCATGTGTTTGAGTGTGTTTTATTGCTATCGCTTAGTTTATTGTGCTACGCTGGCGCAGCGGACCGACTTAGTTGGTGTTCTGGTTGATCCAGTCGATGTAGTGCGACACACCGACATAGACCGACGGGAATCCGACCGTGCCGCACGGGATCCAGCCCCACGACACGATACCGACCTGCACCTGCTGACCTCCCTGGATGGAGAACAGCGGGCCACCGGAGTCACCGGAGCAGGCGGACACACCGCCGGTCAGCGGGCCAGTGCAGATGTTGGTCGGTCCGAGCGGTGAATCGGCGCCGGCGGCTCTTTCGCACTCTTCGTACGTGATCAGTGGCTTCGCAACCTTCTGCAGGATGGACGGCAGGATCGGCAGGGCGCCACCGGTCGAGCCCCAGCCGGCCAGGGTCACTGAGCCGGTCGGGTTGCTGCCGGGCACCGGCAGGACGGTCGGCTGGACGCGCGCGGTGTACGTCAGCGGCGCGACCAGACGCATGACGGCGATGTCGGTCGGGTTGACGCCACCGATGTAGTCCGGATGGACGGTGCTGCTGGCAACGCCGATGACCTGACGCGTCGGCTCATCGACCGACGTGTCGTGAGTGCCGGCCCAGATCTGGAAGGTGGCCGTGGCCGGGTTCTCCGTGATGCAGTGAGCCGCGGTCAGCACCCAGAAGTTGCTCAGGATGCTGCCACCGCACACGTGGGTCGAGATGACGAGGATCACACGCTGGATCGAGACGATCGCTGGGAACTCACCCGGCAGGGCATCGATACCGCCGACGATGCGTCCACTCGGGAAACCATACTTGGTCTGCACCGCACCTTCGGAACGGCAGGGAACGAAGCGCGCTTTATTAGACACACCGAGCACCAAACGGAAGCGACTGAGCGCCGGTACTTACGAGGTGCAGCGGCAGCGAGCGCCACCAGACACAGCAGAGCAACAACCGACTTCATTTTGGGGGAACAGCAACAGCAACTACAGATCGATCTCGCTTCGCGTAACGCTTTTATAACTCCCCGCCGGTCGCCGCTGGCCAGACTGCTCCGAAACTTATCGGACTCCCGGCATCCAAAATCTATCTGGTGAAAACCCAACCGTTGGACGACGTCACAGTCGTGCTCCAACAGCCGTTATCAGCAGAAGGACGCAGAGATTATGGGAATTTTTGGAAAGTTACTTCCAAAACGGTACGGCGTGATTACAAGATAAGCGCGAGATAAGTAAATCAAACGGCTGGACTGGCTGGTTGTTCAATTGGCAGGGATTGATTAAAGTGTGGGATTAGTTTCGAATCGACGCGAAATGGCCGCACGTTTGATGATGTACGTAAATAGCAAAACATCTGATTTTGTTTGGCAGGTGGGCAGTTTCGAGCGAGATAAGATGAGCGATAAGTAACATGTCTTATCATTTGGGTTAGAAGTTTGTCTAGAGCTGTGTGCTGCTAGTTTAGGTGCTGAGATATTAAAATATGAAATACTGAGTGCATCACAATGAGTGATCAGAACACGTGGTTCAATCGTCGGCATATAAATTGGCGAATTTGCGAATATATGCGCGAAACCTTCGCACCGAAATATTGCATGAAATTTTACAAATTTTTAAAATGCATTCATGCAATAAAATGCATTAAAAATTGAAATCATTCATAACCCAAGCTCATTAGTTTCTAAGCTCGACCACCAGAGAACGTTACTTCCCTTGCAGTATCTTGTTGTATATATACCTTGAAGCTGGTCTAGCTGTCAAAATCCAACGAGTGAAAACAAAACACAAACTTGATCAAATAATTGTAAACAAACGATACCAGAATCTTTTTATAAACAGCGTTCTGTTGGCGGTTGCATGTAGAAATCAGGGCGAATAAGTGAAAATGGTGGAACAAATTCAAATAGAAATGTAACCATGTGAGGTGTCCCGCTTTGCATACCCAGCAATATCATTCACCCCAGTGAATCCACTGGTGTTTACCAACACCGGTTCTCTTTTTAAAAACGATGCAAAAGGACGATTTCTCTTTCGATGTGCAAAAAATATGCCGCCTGTGTCTTCAGGAGTTGCAGGATGGATCGTTCATCGATCTGTTCACTATAAATCTTCCCGTTAGTCCACTTGAAATGATTACCCGATGTGCAACGATTGAGGTACAGTTAGATAACTGGTCGTGATGCTTTAAAACACACTCCGATTGATGCTCTCCAATCGTTGCGTTTTTGGTGTCTTTCAGATCTACGAAAAGGATGGTTTTCCACCGGCAATATGCAACGACTGTTACTACAAGCTGGAAATGGCATTCGAGTTCCGAAACCGATGCGAATCGTCTGATCAGAAGTTGCGAGAATTTCTAAACATTCCTTCCAGTAATAACAAAAACGAGTTGTAAGTTCTTCAGTGGACCTGTTCCAATATGTGGTTGCTCATGAAACGTTCTCATCTACCCTTTTCCGAAGGCTGCTATCAATAAACGAGCGGACAGATGCCAGCAAGGAGGACGATATTTACGCTGCAATGTCGGAAATATTTGGCCCCGAAGAGGAACCTCCTGCCGCCATTACGCCACAAACACTGGGCAGCATCCTCGAGGAAGCTACCAAAGAAACGCCAAAAAGCTCAACCACCACAGTGAAAACCCCCAAGGTGAAGGTGAAACAGATCAAACGAAAATCACAGCTCGACGAGCTGCTTGTGAAGCACAAGGAGAAGCTGTGGCTCGAGAGTACGAAGGTGAAAATAATTCGCACGAAACGATCCGATCGCAAGCAATCTCTTTTCGGTAGGAAGAGAGTAACGCTACAGAACGAGACAAACCAGCAACAGCAGCGGCTGAAAAATGGAGCAGATTCTTCCCTTTTGGAGTGTCAAATTTGTCAGCGACGGTTCAACCGATCTAGCAACCTACGGCTGCATCTCAGGATACATAGCAACGAACGGCGGTTTCAGTGTGAAGTGTGCAGCAAACAGTTCCGCACGTCCAGCAACCTTCACGCGCACCTTAAAATCCACACTGACGAACGGAATTACCCTTGCCAGGTTTGTGATCGTGCGTTCCGAACATCCCGGGAGTTGGTGAACCACAGCAAAACCCACAGTGAGGTGAAAAACTACGCCTGTCGGCTTTGCAGTAAAGCGTTCGTGAAGCAATCGTACCTGAACACGCACATGAACACGGTGCACGTGGGGCTGAAGCGATACCGGTGTCAAGAGTGTGGTAAGCAATTTTCCAACAGCTCCAACCTAATCGCGCACCGGCGAGTGCATACCGGCGAGAAGCCCTACCAGTGCAATGAGTGTGACTCAAAGTTTAACCAATCGTCCGCCCTGACACGACACATCCGGCAGCAGCACCGACCAAAAGAACCGAGTCCGGAACCACCACCTGTCGTTCCGCCCGCAGCAATCAATCGCGAAAGCGAACCGGAGGAACTTTCCATCGAGGTGGACGAAAATCGTTCGCTCGAAAGTGCGGCCAGCTCGGAGCTTTCAGTTGCCACCTCGCTGATGGATAGTCAGTCGTTTTCGTACGGTGGGATGCCGTACGCGCAAACCTTCGTACCTCAACCTCCACAACCGGCATCACAACACTTTAGCCACGTGGCA
>KZ072861.1:271997-291102 GCA_002091845.1 Anopheles cracens | reverse complement strand
TTCATCGCCACACCGGGGGTTGTCCTTGCGTGCACGATTTGCTCTAATTAGGCAAGATTTGCATGTGTTTGCCCTGTCCGCTGTCGTCATCGAGGGAACGCGACGCGCAAAACTCCCGCGGGACGCGGAAATAAATTCCCAACGGGACCCAGTAGAACACCGAAAACCACCGGGTGCGTTCTGCATTAGCTGCACGCTAATTAAGTTTGCGTTCCACATGCACATGTCCCTTGATGGACCGATGGCGTTTTAAATTCTCTTCACAATTTAAAATCAATTTTACGGCTAAATGCTATCTAATTTATTGGGTTTTCATTTGCTGGTGACGGGACTGTTTATGCGGATTAATGTGCCCCGTGCTGTATTTCTGTACGGACGGTGGCGGTTCGTTTATGAGCCTGCCAGTCCAGCTCAGGACGTCGTTTAATTTGAAGGTCACGCAAAGCAAATGCTATTTTAAACCTCGCCAGTGCGATGCGTCATGCACTTCCCGTGCAATCGAAATATGAATCATAGAATATTTTTCGTTCCTATTTAACAGCGTTTCTGACGCGCTCGTTTGCAAAGCCTCGCACTCTTAGCTGTTTGATACCTAGCCAGTGGGCGAAAGAGCCACAGTTGATCAGCCGCGTTTATTACGGCTAATTATTTCAATCCAAGCACTCCGGGAATGTTGGCGACACGTCATTGACACGCATTCTCCATTATCCCAACCGAATCCGGTTTCTATGTTGCAAACACACTATTCCCCCCCATTAAACATCGCCAGTTTTCATGTGCTAGCAGACTGCAATAAAACGGTTAATCAGTTCCGAAAATAAACCGGCACAAACACGCTGTGGAACGTTCTATTCCTCGGCTTCGTCTTCCTCGTTCTCCTCGCCAAATCCTCGCCAAAAAGGACACTTTAACACTCCATGAGGAACGTCAATCTTTCTCTTTGTCTCTCGCTCTCTGTTTCTCTCTCTCTCTTTCTTTCTCGCCCTGTATGCTTGCAGTATCGATTGTGACCTGCGCGCGCGAAATTCCTGGAATGCCCCGGTGATGGCACGCACGCCGGACTCCCGCTGGAATGGAAAATCCTTCCCCGCGCGTACGATGTCCTTTAGAACGCCGCGTCGGTATATGTATTATACGTTTTGTTTTGCTTTGCCTTGCCTCTCTTCCGGACCACGGCCCTCCCATCGCTCACCGTGCGTCGGGATCCTTTCCGGAGCAATGCAAAAAAGCATGTCGCTTCGAATGACGTATGTCCTTTTCGGAGCGAGCGCGAACACCACGTATGCCTTCCGGGGAGAGGCATCGACCAGCGGATTGCATCCTTATCACCGTCAACCGAAAGCTCCCGAGCACACATACACACAGGGAAAACCGTTTCATCCAACAACAGGCGGTGTGAGTGAGGCTACTAACACAACCACGCACGGGTTTCCCGACGCCGAAGCCGAATGTTTTTGTTGGCCGTTGCGCCTCGAGGGTACATTTTCCGTTCCACTTGTTCGCACCAGGCGCTTCGAAACGGAACCGGACGCCGGAAACCGGGTAACGGGCGATGCTTTATGTTTTCTTTGTGAGGTTCCACCTTTTTCGGGAGCTGCCGATGCTTTTCCACTGCTCTCTGTTGCATTCGCGTTCGGTGTTGCCCGTCCACCGCTTGACACATTGATGCACAATGTTGTAGCCAGCTGGCAGCGTAGTGTGCCGGCCCCCGGAAAGGCAATGACTACTCGATCCTGCTGGAAGAAGCAAGAACGTCGCGTCCTTCAAGTGGCCGTCGTCGGTAGTGTCCTTCTGACCAAGGACACATACATTGGGAACATTGGGTATATCCAATTGTTTTCAACACTTCCCACTTAGGCCTGTAGCGTTATAGTTGTGTTACGCATTGTAAAACTAAAGATTGGTTTGGGTGAAGAGATAGCTTTTTACCAATAATCCTATTGGAAGGAGCATTTGCTTTCGTAGTGAGTTCACCCACTCACCTCACTTACAACGAGTGAGTCGAATGAGCGAGGCTCTGTACTGCTCACTATAGCCTCCACTGGATTCCCGCACTACTTTGATTCATATTTGCATTTGTTTCCATTTATTCATAAACTATTTTCAAATGTTTATTTTTCCACACCCAATTTCGTCACCGTTCTACACACTACTAAACGCGTTTTTCTGCTTCCCTTTTCTGTCTCCTTTTCTCTTTTTTCTCTCTCCCCCTCCATCCCCACAGCTTCCCGGCGCCACTTTGAGATTGCGTTCCGGATGTTCGACCTGAACGGGGACGGCGACGTCGACAGTGAAGAGTTTGAGAAGGTCGCCAATCTGATCCGCCAGCAAACGAGTATTGGTAATAGACACAGAGATCACGCGAACACGGGCAACACGTTTAAAGTAAAAAAAGTAATTTTACTATCCAAGAGATTGATGCTGAATTAATGGGTTCTTTTCTTTTGGTTTCTGTTCTGTTTTTCTGTCCGTTTTCTTGTGTCGGTGTGTGTGTGTGTTTTTTTTTCATGGGCGTGATTCGGTCCGCAGGGTGTCAACTCGGCCCTGACGACCTACTTCTTCGGACCGAAGAACGACGAGAAGCTGACGATCGAGAAGTTTCTCGACTTTCAGCAGCAGCTGCAGCGCGAAATACTGACGCTCGAGTTTTTGCGCAAAAATCCGGACGAGAACGGGAACATCAGTGAGGCGGACTTTGCCGAGCTGCTGCTGGCATACGCGGGCTACCCGCAGAAGAAGAAGGTCAAGAAGATCAAGCGTGTCAAGAAGCGGTACGGATGGTCGTTTTTGCTTTGGCATACATTTCTAATGAACGTTTTCCTTCACTGCAGATTCCGCGATCATGGATCGGGCATTTCAAAGGAGGACTACTTAAACTTCTTCCACTTTCTCAACAACATCAACGACGTCGATACGGCGCTTACGTTCTACCACATTGCCGGGGCTTCTATCGACCAGGACACGCTGAAGCACGTGGCCAGAACGGTGGCGTTGGTGGAGCTCTCGAGCCACGTGATCGACGTCGTGTTCACGATCTTCGATGAGAACAGTACGTATCAGAATGGGTTATAGAAACACAGACAGCCAAATGAAACCTCTCGCTTTTAACTGTGTTCCAGTGGACGGACAGCTGAGCAATCGCGAGTTTGTCGCGGTCATGAAGAACCGGCTGCTTCGGGGTCTCGAAAAGCCGAAAGATACCGGCTTCGTGAAGCTGATGCACTCGATTCTGAAGTGTGCCAAGGATACCAAACCGGTGCTGCTCGATCTTTAAAAAGCAGACACTGACGCAAGTTCGTTATCTGCGACTCGTCGTCGCACTGAAGCAAATTCTCTTTAGCTTAGTACACAAACACCCACTCTGCAAACAAAACAGACAAACAGAGTGAGTCTAACGTTTTTTATGTATAGTGTTTCGTTTGCGTGTTTTCTCTATACGCCGTGTATAGGTAAACTGTCGTTAAGTTTCTTCCGCTTCCCTTGCGCGTAAAGTCCTTTGAGGAAAGTCACATTACCTACGCAATCTACTTCTAGCCATATAGGGACTAAATCGTTTTACCCCAGTACAGCAGGCATTATCGAGATGAGTTCAACAAGAGATGTGAAACGACGACGCTTCTCCAAGTTTCTTTTATATTGTAGCTATACGAACCGCTCGATTCTACTCTAGCCATTAAACTTTCATAATCTCTGAATCTTGTTACGCATACGACATACATTGCCTGTATCTTTTAGTTACAATGTTTTGAAAGAAAATGCATGTTAACGTTAACATTAGCCCATGTTGGTTAAAGTTTTGGCACGGTTTTTCAACGCGTTCCGAGTAGTTATCATGAATTAATTATCTAACGAGCATCCTGTTGCAATCGACATCCTTTATTTCAGAATAGACGTAAGTTTTAACCACGACTCGATCGCGATTGTTTGACAGCGTAAATTAACTACATTTCAAAGCAAGTCCATCGTTTTGTTTGTTAAAGGTTATTTACATTTTACCGTACTCAATCTAGAGTATTTCGGGGAAGTATTAATGCGAAATGTTATTTTAACATGATTCCTTTAGGCTCCTAACGATTGGAGCCCGGAAAAAGCACCTCATTAATTCGACGTGAAAAGTTAACCTTATGCTGGTGCCAATGATTAGCGGTTGCTTCCTTATACTCCTTTTCCAGTGCCACACGCTCCATAAGCAGCCTCTCCCGGAAGTCCGAATCGCTCCTTCCCGCGTCCTCTACCATATGATCGATGTCATCGAAGCTCTTTCTATTCCTGCAAGGTAGAATGGAACGGAAATAGATGAGAACAACAATGGCCGTTTCCCCCCAGAGGCAACCATTCCTTACAGCTTGATTTGAATAGCAAGTTTCTGCAGTTTCGCAACGCGGGCCATCGTATCGCTTATTGCGCGCTGGACGCTATCGTACTCCGCTTTGAAGGTGCGCAAATCATCTGCCCGCGGCTGTACCATGGACTGTGCCGTTTCTTTAGCGGTGGCAATCTTTTCTCGAAAATCCTCCTCCAGCCGGTCGATGACCGGCGTAACAAGTTGGTCTAGCGTGCGCTGCACGTTTGCACTCAGTGTGGACGGGTCAAACAAGGATAGTTGGGCCGGAACGGCAGGAACCTGTTGGGCCGGAACGGTACGAACCAGCTGGGTTGGAACGGCAGGAATGGACTGGGCCGGAGCGGCAGGAACCTGTTGGGCCGGAGCGGTACGAACCAGCTGGGTTGGAACGGCAGGAACGGACTGGGCCGGAGCGGCAGGAATCAGCTCGGACGAATCGATTGCAGTTATGAGCCGATCTAGCTGTAGATTATCGCGCAGCTGCTCCATGCTGTGCGAATGGGTCGAATCCATCGAACAGTCCGGCTGCATCTCGCCATTGAGGGACGAAAAGTCATTCGTCGTCACTGGACCAGTCTTCTTCGGATCGCGTTTCGGTTCGAAAATCGGGTTGGTCGGCATTGGGAAAGTCGTGAGCTGGATAGGACTTTCAACGGTCGTTTTTGTTGTTACCTTTGTGGTTTTTGTGGTAGCATTTCTAGACTTTCTTGTTTTTCTGCGCACCACCGGTGGCGAACGTTTGCGCGGTCCGCTCGTTGTATTGTCCCGACTGCGTCGTTCGCTCTTCTGGACTGTGCTTAGGCCGAGGTACGGATCGTAGGTGCGATCTTCATCACTATCACTATCGTAGTTGTCACTGCCGATCGAAGATATGTCGTCGATGTATTTCGACTCGACGGCCGGGCGTCGTCGTACACGCTTAACTGGAGTCGACGATGGGGGAGTAACCGAACGTTTCGTGTTTCGGTTCGTTAGAACGTTTTCTTTACCGCCCGCACGTGCTTTGGTCGTTTTAGTTGACTTTTTGCCAAGCTTCTTCTGCGCTGGCTCGTACTCGCGCATGTTCTCGATGTCGTACGGGTCGTATAAGTTGTGTTGTTGTTGCTTTACAGTTTGCTCCTGCAGCTTAGAGTACCAGGTTCGTTTCAAAGGTCTCGAATCGCGCACGGAGGACGCATCCGACTCGTAGCCATCAACCGTAGGAGAAACATTTTCGATGCAAACCGAACTCTCCGCTCGGATGGAGGAACGTACTGGCGGTTCGACCGCGGGTCGTACGGTATTCGTTGAAATTGGTATTTTCGCGTCGTTGGGCGCTTTCCACAGCTTACTAGGCCGCATTAGGTCGGCTGAGTCGTACCATTTTTCCCTCCGAATGACCGTTTCGTCGCAGATTGTTTCACGCAACGAGCTTTTGTCGATTTTAATACGATTGGGTGCGATTCGGGGCGTTAGGAATTGTTTCAACTCGTGCAACTCGTTTTGGTTTACGAGATCAATGAACAGCTCAAACGCTTCGATAGCATCATTGCCCATTACGATGATTCCCTCGTAGTAACATTTCACCTGTGGTTTGTAGGGATCACTATTGACGCGAGGAAAATGCAAGAGTTGGTATCAATGACTAAATAAGCGGGAGTTTTCCGTACTTACTCAACGAAAACGATCTTCTGAACGTTGGGCATGTGGATAACAGCTTTCAAAGTGTCCGTTGGTCCTTTCGCTTCAAACGTAAGCTCGAATGGATTCGAATTCCATTCAAATGAAATAAAATCACGACCCTAGAACGTATGATGTACCTTCGTTAGACTCAATGATACTATACAGCATTAAAACGAAGTTTGTACCAGAATTGGGGTAATAGTGGTTTCCCCCAGTTTTGCCGAGGTTGCAGAGAGCCAGTAATATTTCCTTCCGGGCACGCTGTTCAGGAATGTTAGGCAGCGCTTCAATAGAACAATCGTGTTTAGAATTACATAATACATGAGAAATAATGCATTCCGCAAAAACAGGTACATACAATTTCGAACGTTTCCGGTATCCACTGTAGCATAGTCTGCAACCGTCCCGATGGATCCTTGAAACCTTCCGTGACCCGGGCGTACGCATCGCTTCGCTGCTCGTTGCTGTGCTTGAATACATACTTAAAGAGAATAGCCACCACAAGCCGCATAATGCTTACGTTTTCCATTCGTAAAAAATGGGAACTAAGCATGGCACTATTGGTGGAGACATGCGGCAAAAGGTGTTTTTGTGTGAGCGTTAAGATTTGTGGAGCACATTCTACATCGATGAATTGCTTACAGTTTTTTCACCAGGGCCTCCAGCATTCGTTGCACTTCCTCGCTCTCTAGGTTAGCGATGACTTCGTGCATAGCCCCCAGCGAATCCACGATTACCCGTTGGCACACGTAGGGACGCATGCTGAGCTCCAGTATCACGTTCAGACATTTGCACACCGTTTCAACGTCCCGTTGCGCACTTTCGCTCATGACGACAGAACCCTGCAAGTGGAATGTCGCGAATACGTTAAATACTGTGCTGGGAATTATGCTGCCCTTGGTTCCAACATACTAACCTCAAACACGGACAGCGTCTGCTGGTAAACGTCGTCATACTCGCAATCATTTTGTAGCAAACGCACAAAGTAGCTGAAGAATTTGTTAATGTACACAAGTCTGGCACGAATGTCGCTGCACTGTTTTAACCAATGGACTTGTTTTTCCGCTGTTGCAACTGATTTGATTCGCTCCATTTTAACAATTCTTTTGCACAGAAAAGCGAATCACAGCGTCGGTAACACTGATGCCGGTGGCTTCCGATTTCCAACTGTGTGTGTATGAAAACGAGAATATTTTGCGTAACCAGGAGGCAATTTCTAGACGGTTACCATAGCAACCTGCTGATCGCAGCAGCCTTTGATGGGGCGAATCGCCGCTCGTGTATTGTTCTGCTCTGCCGTGCCGCTCATTGCCGTGCAGATCGAAATGAACTTTTCAATGGAGGTACGGAGTGAATAATGTATGAAACGAGGATTATTTTTTAATACCAGCTCAACATTTCAATTTACTTCTTTGGACCGACCTATGTGAGAGCTGCTTGAATGTAGTTAAATTGTTTGTTGATGGTTTATCGGGTAAGCTACTTGAAAATGATTCAAGGTTTCTCTGTTACGCAGAACTCATTCGAAAAACTTTACATTTATATGAGATTTGATCGATAAATATCACTTCTTCATTATATATCTCTATACGCAGTCTACATAACAATCTGAGAGCGAACCTCATCTGAAAAGGAGCCATTTTATTGGGTAAAGGAGTTGGCGGTATGAAGGAAGGGCAAGTGGAAGCAGAGGAACGGAGTGTTAAAAATAAAGCAAGCACGGTACAGCTAAGCTCGTAAAAACTATTTACATTAAAAACAGTTAAAAATCAATTTCTGAAATATTTTGTTTACTTTCAACAAAAAGGGGATTTGACAGTTTGCTTGCGGCTTAATATTTGAAATGACCGTTAGCATGATAGGAATAAAAGTTTTGATCATTACATATATTTTTTTCTTTTTATTACGATAAGAAATAAAACAATTGCGCTAATATGCAGATAAAATATTGCCGAAAATAGCAAGAAAATTTTTATTGAGGTTGGAGCTTTCCATTTCGCAAGGGCTCGTTGGGTGTGGATGTTCGAAAAAGACATTTTCGAATTCGATGCCACTGTCAAAACAGTGGCAAGTAAAAAAAAAACAACAACAATTAAAATATTCTGTTTTGGTGAAAAATCGCTTCCATAAATGTATTTGCACTAAAAAGATGTATGAAAGTTGTTTCGTCTAGCGTGAGAGAAAGTGCGGGAACATCCTTTCAGTCCCGCCGGTGATATTCGCGTAAAAAGTAACTGTAAATAGTGTGAACGAACGGTAGAAAATGTTTCCCGAAACGTTGGTTTTTGCGATAGCGCTACTCATCACGGGAGCTGTACTGTTTCTGCTGATCTACTACGTATCCTTTTCCAATACCGTGGCCCCTGACACTTTTTGCTACATACTGCATCCTTCAAAGTGCTTTTTTCCTTAACAACTTAACTAACTGCTAGCTGATTATACTGTCCGATCTGGAATGTGATTATCTCAACGCACAGGAATGCTGCTCGAAGCTCAACTTCTGGTCCATCCCGAAGCTGGCGGCACACGGATTCCTCGCCTTTCTGCTCATAATCCATGGCAATTGGATCCTGTGTCTCGTGAACCTGCCCATGCTCGGTTGGCTCGTTTACGAACAGTATCGAGTGCCACCCGGCAACATTGGCATTTACGATCCGGCCGAAATCCACAACCGGGGAATGGTGAAAAAGCACCTGCGGGACACGATGATAGGATTGGGATTCTATTTGATTATCTTCTTCGTGTATCTGTACTGGTGAGTAATGGGAAGCGCCCATAGGTGCTCTCAGTTAAAGGTATATTCTAACATGAACTCTGTTACCATTGCAGCATGATAATCGCCTTGCTGAAAGGAGATCCCATCAGGCGGCACGAAGAGGAGGAAATCGTTACAGAATTCTAAGCATACAGACGCGGTGCGAAAGGGCATTATGACCCTCCGAACGAATCTCGTTTCGCTTTTCGCGATAGTAATGTGCGCATATAGGTTAGTTTAAATTATTATTTCAAATCAGTAACTTCCACTAGCCAAAGATTTCGAAAGAATACTCTCAAGTGTAAGTAATAATACGGTAAATAAAGTAAGGACCAGCAAACATTTGCTTGTACCGAGACCTGAACAGCGGTTCTTTCAAAATTTACATTCTTTTAATACTGTTTATCACGCCGTTTTATCACGTTGTTAATATTGATTTTTCATGACTGCTAAAACGGTAGTTTCCTCGGCAACGGGGGTAACATATCGACCCTGGAAGAACTGTGCCGTTCTGTAAGAATGAATTTGCAAACAGTGCAAAAACAGGAAAGCTCACCGTGGCAACGGTTTATTTTTAATACCGGCAACTGTAGTTGAGTTTCTGGTAGATACGTTTATGTTTTACGATTTGAAATCGGAGCGTTTTAACGGAAAACGGAAACATCTTAATACGTGCCTATAAATGTTAACTATGCACTAGTTTATTTTTCTCAATTTTGATTCAAGATTTCTTCTGCGTGCTTCCTATATAAAAAACAAAACAAAAAGGGAGCGAGCTTTAATTGCAAGACCGTCATTTCTTTAAAGCCAAAATTAGTTTGAAGTCAAATTGTCTACATGTGTCTACTCTTCTTAGTAATGTGTTAAAACTCGCAGGTGTCATTTGACCCCTCGAATGTGTCATTCTCGGTAGTAACTAAACAGCATCTGTTAGTGCACGACAGCAAAAGGGGAGTAGCGAAAAAAAAAACAATCATCACCACACTGACCAGCGGTCTTTGGTTAGCGTGAGCACAGGGATGTTTTCTCCCCAATTCTCCCCTAATCTCACCCTCCGGGAGTGAGCCACCCTTAAAACAGCTCTCAGCCGCACCAACACGCTCTCCACGCTCGCTCACACACGCTCACACACGCTCACCGGCGTGAGTTTTGTTCTCGCGTGGTCCTCATTTCGCGTGGGGGATGATGAATTCTCCGTGGTCATGTGGGGTTGCAGTGCGTGCGTGTGTGTGTGTGTGTGTGTGTTCGCGCTCCCATCTCTCTTTCGGGAATCGGTGTTGCCGCTGCTGCACCCTATAGCTCGCTAGGGGGAGCAAACAATCTGTGCCGCCCGCGCTTCCAGTGTGAAGAACCAGCTCGCGCCGAGAGACGCGTTTCGCTAGCGAACGAACGAACGACGGTTCTTGTTGCAGAAGGCAGAAGGCGCGTGTGATGTGTTGCAAAGCAGAACTACCACCAGCCGCAGCATCAACGTCATTCGAGATCGTTTGAGCCGCGGACAAACCCAACATCCCCCGGGTTTCGGCCAAGCAAGAGGCGAAGGAACCTGCAAAGCAAACGAGTGAGTGTGTGCAGCTCAGGTGGTTTCGGTGTGGTCGGCGCGGTGTGTGTAGTGGTATGCGACGAACGGTGCGCGCGACAGAGAGTGGGGCGATGTGTTGGAAAGACTTCGTGGAGGTCAGTGAACAAGCGAACAGGAAAGGAAGAAAAGAGTGCAAACAATAATATTGGCGAAAAAACAAAGTAACCATCGACGCCGCGCACGCTGCTGTGCTCACTACACTGCCCCATCATCGCGCGGTTCTGGAGCTCTTTTGGCTGCTGCTGTTGAAAGCATATCGGCATCGTTCCACGGGATACACACAATCCGTGTTTAGAACCGGGAGGAAGTGTTGACTTATCCAAATCTCAGGTCAAGCTGGCCGTTGTTGTTGATTTTTCTCTCGCGAAATCAGCGGCAGAAGTGGCCGCCTTTTTGGAGAGGCTACTGCTACCGTTCCCTTGGAAACCCCCTTGCGAAGAGCAAACTGCCGAAGGAAATGAGGTGTTTATCTTGCTAGGATATCCTTTTGTACGGTGCAGAGTTGGCCCCTTTAGCCACCCGGCTATTTTGGCGGGGGTGAAACGTTTGCTCATCAGTAAAGCAGCAATGTGACCTCCCCATAAACCTCCCTTATCAATGACGCTATCTCTGTGTGTTGGTTGGGGGTTTGAACGTCGGAACGTCTCCCCCCTCCCCCACGGGTTGGTCGTAACTCCAGCCTTCAGTGCAAGTGCGAACGTTGTCATGGTAACATTTGGCCACCGATAGCTTCCCTTCGAGTGTGAACTTGTGGAGAAGATTGTTTTTGTCGATCCGCCTACTGCTGCTCCTCACAGATGTTCTATAAGTAGTGTGTGCGCTAGCGAGCGTGCGTGTATCGCAACTTGACCGTACGTACTAACGTGACGGGGAGGCAAACAAATGTTATGAAACTCGCGATCGCGCGACTCTTCTAGCAGACGGGGCATGTTTGTGACGCGCATCGGTGTAAACAAGAGTGTTAAGAGAGTGGTACAAAAAAAGAAACGGAACTCGCAAGACGCATGGAAGAAACCCTGTCCTAGTGCGTTGCTGCAGTGAATTGAACCAATGGTGCTGTTTTGGACGAAGATTACATCCGTGAATCACTCTGCCACACTCCAAAAACACACTGGGTGCGCTTATCAGCGATGAAGAATGCTAGAGCGTGCGATCAGTTTGGCTGATAGTCTAGCAGCTCACGTGTTTGCAGGGTCTAACAGCTGAAGGATTCAATTCCGTGGTGATCGTGAAGGAGGGAAGGGGAAGGGGGAGGGATGCAGATGTCATCTACCCGTTGCGTACGTGGAACTCCGGCGATCCCTCAAGGTGTATACAATGGATCCGGTGAGAGATGTAACGAGACGATAAAAACGTCGCTCGTGTACGTGTGCATCACAGCATCTCACCTTGTAAGTGTGGCTGTGGAGTGGGGTGGTCCCCAGTGCCATGTAAACATTTCCAACACGAAGGACTCCTCGGATCGCCTTTTGGTCGTTCGACTAACAACAAAGCGTGTCTTTTTAAAACCATATTCATGTTCCTGGTCCATGGATGAGGTTCTTCTTTAGTGCGGATTACGTCCCTAAGATCTGGGAGTGATCCGCACCGATGGCTGCGAGCAGTTCCTTCCGCTTGGACTTGAATTCCTTCTTTACCTTGGATGACCCAAGGCAAAAGGGACTGAGTAGGGGAAGATGGGATTAATCATGCGATAGCGCGAGATGATGATTGTGCCGCGTGTACTGAGCAGAGAGTGGACGTACTTGCTCTTGTGGCGTGGGGCTCTTTCTCTCTCTCACTCGGAGAATGTTTTTGTGACCGTTTGCTCGCGCTCGCGCAAGGTTGCGCTCCGCAAGAGAAACGCGCCCGTTCCGAGACCTAGGCGAGCTCCACATGCTACACACAGATGCAGACCACCTCTGGCGATCTAGAGCTGCTACTCTTTTTTGGAGCGAAGGGCTTGGCTCGGTTGACTGACTGTGGTCCCCAACGCCAAGTGGTACGCTTTTGCGTAAGTTTCCATTCATTCAACACTCACCAGCGGATCCGGGCACACACCAAGGAACCCCCCAACACAGAGTGTGCCGTCCGTGTCGTGTGTCAAGTCGCGCTTGAACGCCAGGCAGCAGTGTGTAGTGTTCGCTAGTTTTGGTGTATTTTGGTGTTCCTTTTGCCGTCACCAGCAGCATCAACAGCAGTGGTGGTCAGGGACGGTGCACTATCGAAACACAACGCACAGTAGGCCAAGTCCGCGCGCGAGCATCGTCGCCGTCGTCATCATCTATCATCCAAGCAGCCCGAGCAAGTGTGTAGGTCAGTTTTTCGTTTCGCTCGCTCGCTCGGTCGGTGTGTGTTCGAGTCCGTCCGGAGCTAGTTTTGGGCAGGGCTAGAGTGTGTTGTTTGCGCCGTGGTGCACGAAGAATGTGTGTTTGTTTTCGGTGCGTTGGTCTGAAGCTGTGTTTGCGCTCGATGTCATACGACAACACAACTTAACCGAACTTAAAATGGACGATGCTCCTCCACATGGTCAAAACCTTCAGAAGTGTACCCGTCAAGAGTGTCTCCGAATGGAGTGCGAATCAGGCAGTGCGGTCCACGGGTTTGACACATGTCTCTGCACCGTGTGCACAAGGATGCTGGAACCTCGGACCACTTGATGAATACTGCATGTCCGAAACACTGGAATGTCCAGGAATCGCAGCATCCATTGTGCAAACATGGACCTGTGCTAGCCGTTGAAGAGAGCAAAAGTGTGAATAACGATACAGCTTCCTCGAAAAGAACGAGACGCTGCCGAGAAAAAGTGCTCGGCTTCCACAATTCCACTTCATAATAGTTTTACCTTCTCGTCTGCTCCTTCCAGATCCCTTTGAAACGTTCGACATTTGCATTCTGAATAGGGAATGAATCGTCCGCGGAGCTTAAGGATATAATCCCTAATGCAATATTCATCGTGCAAGAAGTCGGGGAAAACTTTAAATGGTACGAATTCGTAAGGATTGCTTTCTGTTGAGGATGAGCTGCTTTGTTTGATCGGCGTTAATAATTCATGTTCTGGCCAGTCGTGGAGATCAAGCGTAAAGTGTGTACTCTCTCCCTCTCTCTTTCTCTCTTTCTCTCTCCATCCTACATAGCATTCTTGTAGACTTATCGGATTACAACAGTTTAATCCCTTTCTTTAGACGAAAAACTTCGCTCCCGCAAAAGATGGCCGCCCCTAGCCCCATAAAGTAGCGTCGATTTATTTGCCTAAAGTCCTCTCATTACCCTCCGCGGGAAAGACGTACTCACCGAGCTCCAGCTGTAGAAGAGGTAGTAGCTCTGGTTCAAACAAACAAACATCGCCCGCGCTACCGGTGACGTGTCTGACACCGGCGCAGGTGTTTGCATTTAGATCCCAGGGCCACTAAATTGCATCTCGGCATCGTGCACGGGTGCGCGTCCCCAAAAAGACGCTGTCCGTAAGAATGTTTTATTAATATAAATCGTTTACTGTTACGATCACCGTCACGCTACCGTCCAGTACGGGAGGGGGATTTTATTTCAAAACTAAGTGATCTTGATCGATGAATGTTGCGTTTTTGGTCGAGGGACGGAGAATCTTCTGGCCAGCATCAATTTGGCAGTGTGATACATTTGAAATGTTCGGTGAATATGGTTAGTTTGAAGTTTGAGCCTGAACTGTGTCTTCTCAGGAATGCAACATTTCCTAGGAACACTACGATGCAGATGAAAAACTTGGCAAGCATCTCGCTCACCAAAACCGTCAAAAACTTACTTCCTAACCTAACCACCGTTTCGCAACACGGTCGTTAGGCGAGTCCAGCGAAATCCATCTTGACGCAGTTGATTCGCATTCGACCGACAATCAACACGCAATTAAATTTACACGAACGGTTTTGGAATCGGCGACCAGAACCATGCAACCGAGCGAATCAACACCCAGAAGTACGGCTACCATCGGCATAGCAGGCCATGTTAATGCATCTTAAACGATGGCGCGCGCGCGCGCCCAAGCGTCCAAAACCGGCTTGGGAGCGAAATCGGCAGTTGCATGCGTTACGCCGACACGTTACTTTACACCAAGCGGACGCCGCGAAGAGATGTGACCCGATATATTTATGCACATGTGCCGCGGTGCATGTGCACAGGTGCTAAATGCAACCACCGGCGGGGTCGGCTTTTTTATGGTTTTATTAAACGCCGCACACGCTGCGGTTTTCTGATTTGCGGAGGGTGAACGCGACACGATCGCTTAGATTGTGAACGCTTTTCAGCCATCCGCTGTTGTTGCAAATCTTGCCGATGATTCACGGGCGTGCTCAATCGTTCGCGTTGGCAGGGGATGTTAAGAAAACTGAAATTGATGTCTTCCCCGATAGATTTCTCATCCTTTTCCCTGTTTTGCTCTGACGTCTGCGACTGCGACAGGAAAGGGAAAGAACTAATCTTCTGATGCCGTTTCGTGCGCGGCGCGGAACGAACGCCGCGATCTGAACTGCAATTAGTAAAGAGAGGTCATAAATTATTTCAATTTTCATCCCTGTCGCGGCGCAGTGTGTGAGTGTGTCCGATCCGGCACGTCCGCTGCAGTGTGCGCTGTATAAATACTAATTTCGTAATGATTCTTTATTTGCTGAGGTTAATTTGCACACGAAAATACTCACTTTCCCGCCGGCGCCGCGGCCACCCCTACTGCCCTGCTGCCGTTCGCCGGGCGGCCTTTATAAATGATCGTGGTTTTATCTTCCCCGGTCGGATGGAACCGGTAAACTGTAAAACAAAAAGTTATCAGAAGGGTCCGGACAGTTTGGGCGCCTTTTCGCGGCTGTTCGGACCTGCGCCATTAGTGTGGCGGGATTCCAGTGCGGCCACTCGGATGGGTGCGACGATAAAGTGCTCTTTTTTATTGCCGGTGCCGAGATGTTTGTGTTGTTGTTTTTTCTCGACCCCGGCTCCGCACCTCCGAAGGGCTGATTTAAATTTAGTTTCTGTTTGTGGAAGCTTCGGAAGGATGCTTTTCCGTGGGTGGGCAAAATTAGTGTAGGACTAAAATATGATGATTTTTATATCTAAATCATCTCAATTTATGTGGAATGGCGGCACCTTTTCTCGGCTCGCTTTCGGACCGATGAAGGTACGAGAGAGGCGAGCGTAACATTAGTTGAAAAATTATAGGTTATGCGTTTTCTTCTCCGTTGGCCATTAACTCTGGGCGCTGGAGATGAAATTTCTTGTGATGTAATCTTGTTTGAAGATAGTTGAAATTTTGGTCAAAAGAAAAACTGTGCAGCAGTGGGGTTTGTTCCCCACCCAATTATCTACACGCTTGGCGAGGAAAGTTTTTCACCACGGGCACATACCGAAGAGGAAAAAAATGCTCAAAAATAGCACGTAAAAAAACGAAATCCAAATCGGTTCTATTCCAGCGAACTTTTGTATCGTTATTTTACGGTTTGTTGCTTCCTTGTTTTTCCTCTTTCTTTGTGTGTGTATGTGTGTGTGTGTGCAAGCCCAGAAAAAGTCAGTCCTAGTTTGAACTTTACGCGAAAACTGTCTGCACGGAAAGTTTCCGACAAAACAGCGCACCATCCATCGGTTATCGATTATGCATGCCATGCACAATCTGCCCCGGCGCAGCATTCGGAATTGGGAGAAAGTTTATCTACCGCTTGCCACGAGGAAATAGCAATAAAACTATGCATTTTTTAGCAACGGAAAAAGAATGCATAGAAAATCTGAAATTAACCAACAAAAGCCATAACTTCCCCGGTTCTCGGGCTGGTAGTGAAGTTTTCTAATTGGGACATTCGAGATTTCGATGTATTTCCATGCAAACATGCCTCACATGGCTCAACAAGAACTAAAAAAAAATCGACCAAAAGTATCACGCCAATCCGTTTTCGTTACATTTTCTCATACGGAAATTCTTGCGGGATTTCAGTTCATCTGCCCCGGCGCAGCATTCGGAATTGGGAGAAAGTTTATCTACCGCTTGCCACGAGGAAATAGCAATAAAACTATGCATTTTTTAGCAACGGAAAAAGAATGCATAGAAAATCTGAAATTAACCAACAAAAGCCATAACTTCCCCGGTTCTCGGGCTGGTAGTGAAGTTTTCTAATTCTAATTGGGACATCCGAGATTTCGATGTATTTCCATGCAGACATGCCTCACATGGCTCAACAAGAACTTAAAAAAAATCGACCAAAAGTATCACGCCAATCCGTTTTCGTTACATTTTCTCATACGGAAATTCTTGCGGGATTTCAGTTCCATTTCGAATCGCTTTGAAGTTTCGTGTGGTAGGAACATTGGAATAGTTTCAGTTTCAGTCATTTCCAGCTCATTGGCGATGGGACGGAGAGATCCGTGCGTGGCTCACCTCTGGTTCCTGAGTGAGACGAAGAAAGTGCTGGAAACGCTGGAAGGGTTTGATGAAAAAGGTATTTCATTAGAAGACTCCCGGCCGTCTTCTTCCACCGCGTCACAGCACTCGTGGAAAATGGTTCCAGCCGGTCGTCTCCGAGCGAACGAAGGTTCCATTTTCAATTAGCCCATACTCTGAAGCCGGTGCCGGTCCTAGTAGTTGTGGGCCGTGGAGGAGGTGGCTTTGAAGCCTCCGTGGAAGCCGTGTTGCTCACATTACGATAACGCCGACGGTGGATGGTGGCGGGCTTGTGTCTATAAATGGCACCCGGGCAAGTAGCGTTCCGCGCGTACAGCAGCGACCCGCTCTCTCGTTAGGCTGGCGCGCGGGAACAGACGATGATGGATCCATTTCAAATCTGTCAAACTTGCCAATCGAGCCAATCAGCGGGGCAACGGAGGCGGAGTGGGCCACCGCAAGGCCACAGCACCGACGCTAGACGCCCGGTTTATGGTATGGTATGTGCGCGCACAAGAAGAACACACCCATTTTCCTTTCTGGTTTGTTTCTGTGTTTTTTGTTTGTTTTCTGTATCGCTCGTACGATACGTGGTCGAGTGATTTTCGTGGGAAAACCGTGCGGCTGTTGCGAAATGCGAAACGCATTGCGACCATGCGGCGTTAAACCCGACCGAATGCGCCGATCCGTGTCGATCCGTGCTTGAAATCGAACGCTATAAACGTTCCATAAAACGTGCACGAAAAGGATCATATATTGCTCGGGCATCGGAGACACACGCCCCATCGGCCGGGCGGTTGGAACAGTTTGGAAAACATGACACGCCATCAACGCATGTGGGCCACGCTGGCAGAGGATGCTTTTGACACCGATGCGATAGCGCACCGAAGCACGAAATCAATTCCACACAACCGGAAAGGCGCCAAGGTGAATGCGATCGGTTTATTAGTCCTCTCGCGCGACAACAAGGGGTGTCTTGATGGGGTCACTCTCACTTATCCGCTCCCCTTGAGGAGGAGCCAGATAGAAGTAACCGGATACGTGGCGCACCTGACAACAGGTGGCCGCCGGATGGGGTGCAATCTTCTCAGGTCGCCTGGAGCGAGTCTGCTACCGAACATTGAGAAGGATAACTCCGCTGGTGTGAAGGTGCGAGTGAGGCCAAGGTGACAAAACATCTTTTTAGCACCACGAGACAACGAAGACGGTGGTCTTTGTTCGTGTGAAACAACACGGGATTCGGGAGATCGTGTTTCCATAATTAATAGTCTTCTCGTTTACGTTCCGGAAAAGGTGGTTTGATAATAACTTTTTCAAGAATAGATCCCAGGGTGTACGGTGCGGCAAACGGCGCACTTATCGATTGCTGTATCGGAATCGTGCCTTTGAGTGACATTCGAATCGTTTAAACTTCTCCCACACTGATAACGATGGTTGTTACTGCATCAGATAGCTATAGTACATTTGAAATGCATTATAAAGATGTTTGGACATCGTGGATTAGATGTGCATATAGAATCCAATCTTCTGAATATTATTCATACACAAAAAAATAAACAAACGCACGCTAGTAGCTGAGCGAATCGCTTAATCTCAGTGGGAAATGCGAAACGAAACACGCAACTCCCTCCCGGCGCATACCACCATTCATCATCAATCACTTAGCGGCCGGAAGGCAGGCAGGCAGGCTGAAACTGCCATCTACGGCGAGCCTCATTTTCACCCACCCAGCAAGCAACAAGCGGGCTGTTTTCTTCCTCCACGCAGCGCACACCACCGCAACTATTTATCTCGCTTTTTATTTCGATTTCCGCTTTTCCTTCTGCGCTGTCTCTGTGCGGCGTGCACACAGTTGCACATAATTTATACTCGTGTCTCCACCATAAATCTCTGCTATCAGGCTGCCCTTAAGGACCGGAAGATGGGATGGTGTGGTTTTAAAATCTGCTCGTTTTGTCCCCTTGGCTCGGATTCTCTGTCGGTTAGTGGGACAGTTTACATACATTACGTTGACGAGCGTGGTGTCTCAATTTTGCGCTGGAACCGATACTGTATCGCAAGAAATGCTTCCGATGACTTACAGCGATTTACAGCACAACTCTTCGTAGTACAGATGCTTTCACTTTTCTACCTTTTCCATTGCAGGTGTCGGCTGAGTGAATATTGAACAAGCGACTAGAGGAAAAGGAGAGCGCGAATGGAACACTAGCTGCGGGAGTGTGCGATTCTTCAAAGAATTTAAGACTCCCCCCACATACGTACACGCACAAGCGCCAGCGCGGTTCGCACAGGATCGAACGGTGTGATTAATGGAAAATGAATCCGGGCTGGGTGTAAATATTAATTAAAACGGCAACAATGGCCCACCGGCACCTATTGTGTCGCGCTGGC
>KZ072861.1:234416-257120 GCA_002091845.1 Anopheles cracens | reverse complement strand
CTGAAGAAAACATTCATGCACCGCATGCATATTTCACAGCCTTAATCGTTTGTTACATTAGCTTTTTTGGAATAGTTTTGTAACAGCATAGTTAGTCGCAAACTAGGGTCTTATGCTTAAAAACAAAACGAAAGAAATGGGTAGCTTATTCAAGTAGGAATTCCTCAAAAAACTAATATATTTGTAGTTACATTAGTTGCCAACAGATGACACCACTGTGATATGTTTCGCTGTGGTCATAATTTAATTGAAATATACATTCGCCTACAGGTTGATGCAAAATGTTAATGTATTTTTTACACAATACATTAAGACGTGACATGATGTTGTTGTTTTGCTTCCCGTTTAGTTGCCCGATAAAGAGTACACTCGATGTTCGTTGCGTAACTCGGCGCGAAGTTGTTTTTCACGCGCCACTGGACGGTTGCGTGCTCATTTGAACTCGCTGCTGACGACCGCAAGCGCTCTGTTTTACAGGACGATCGGCTACGTTTCCCTGCGCAGCATGTCCTCGAACGTACACGCTGACCATGAAATTGGTAACCTTGCCGCAAACCTCAGGGATAAATCACGGCGGCGAACTTACCACGCCGCAAGCAGAAACAAGCGAAGCGAACAGAGAGCACAGATCCTTCTCCTCCCTTCGAGCCCAAGCCAATCTTCAATTAAAGGGATAATTAATTTGTTTAGGCATCAGGCTGCGCGCTGCGTCTGCCACTGCTCGAGCCATGATTGTGCCGAGAGGGCTAACTAGGATGAAGTTCGGTCGTAGAAAAACTCCCGGGGCGTGCGGGTACGGTTCAGGATTCAATTAGGCGCTTTTACTTTGGCGTTGAAGCGATACTTCTGAGGCCTGCTGCCTCTCTCTCTCTCTCTCTCTCTCTCTGTTTCTCATGCACTGTTGCCCCATAATGGATCATAATCTCTACGATATTCTCGGCTCTCTCTCTCTCTCTGTGTGTGTCAATCTTGAAGCATATTTCTCCCGGCGGTCAGCTTTTTTTTTCTTGTCTTCCTGCTCCGACGTTTTCGTCACGATGATCGCGAGACCGTCGACGGTCGGTCAATATTTGACGAAGCCCAGTTTGATGACTGCTAATTATTTTCGTTGCCATTCTGCTTCGCCCTCGGAGGCCGGTTCGTCGGCGTTGTCGGCGTTGGCGTGAAGCTTCGGTGGATGCAAGCACGAGAGGGAGCGCGGGTCTTGATGGTTTGTTTGCTGCCCGAAACAGATCGTTAAGTCGCTGGAAATGAAAGACATACATACGCTGCAAGTTGGCTGCTTACTTCTGCGGCGCTTTTTTCTGCATTCTGGCCGCGTCGCTGTGTTTACTTTTATGGTCGGAAGATTTAGTGGGAATGGTTACTCGGAGCGATGTTAATGAGAAAAAGTGTCATGTTCATGCCTATTCGACCACTTCTGTGCTAACGATTCGGTTGTGGACGTGACATGATGTTGTTGTTTTGCTTCCCGTTTAGTTGCCCGATAAAGAGTACACTCGATGTTCGTTGCGTAACTCGGCGCGAAGTTGTTTTTCACGCGCCACTGGACGGTTGCGTGCTCATTTGAACTCGCTGCTGACGACCGCAAGCGCTCTGTTTTACAGGACGATCGGCTACGTTTCCCTGCGCAGCATGTCCTCGAACGTACACGCTGACCATGAAATTGGTAACCTTGCCGCAAACCTCAGGGATAAATCACGGCGGCGAACTTACCACGCCGCAAGCAAAAACAAGCGAAGCGAACAGAGAGCACAGATCCTTCTCCTCCCTTCGAGCCCAAGCCAATCTTCAATTAAAGGGATAATTAATTTGTTTCGATTAGAAAGTATATACAGGATTAAGTTTTGCTGAAAACTGTTTCATCCAAATTTTCCATCCCCATTCCGTCAGTCAGTGAAAATTCAACACGCGAAAATGTCTCCGTCTGCTGTGAAGTTTCCCCAACCGACCCAGAGCCGGCGCTACAAACGTCCGACACGTGCTCGCAGGGTGAATTCGGGTTTTGCGGTTTCGTCAGCACACACATCTTGCGGGGCAGCCGAACACATCCCACACCATTAGGAGGGGTCGTGGTGGCGTGTAAAATAAATAACTTTATCGTGGACACACTTTAAAGATTCCCATTTTGCCGATCGCCCGGTGGCCTCCGGCGGCTGGTCCGGCTCCGTGGACCGTAAACAACACCACAACAGATTTCCCAAATGTGTTCCCCATCTGTTTACCCACGTGGAGCTCCAGGGGAGGTTTTTCGATAGGAAGTTTTTCGCCTCGAATCACCGTGTATTTTTTTTGTAGCTGCTTTTATTGGTGCAGCTCTCGCCTTATGTTTCGGATGTTGTATTCCGGCGATGACCGAAACGATGTGAGTTTTTTTTTCGCTGTTCGAACGTTTCGATGGGCTGAAGAAAACATTCATGCACCGCATGCATATTTCACAGCCTTAATCGTTTGTTACATTAGCTTTTTTGGAATAGTTTTGTAACAGCATAGTTAGTCGCAAACTAGGGTCTTATGTTTAAAAACAAAACGAAAGAAATGGGTAGCTTATTCAAGTAGGAACTCCTCAAAAAACTAATATATTTGTAGTTACATTAGTTTCCAACAGATGACACCACTGTGATATGTTTCGTTGTGGTCATAATTTAATTGAAATATACATTCGCCTACAGGTTGATGCAAAATGTTAATGTATTTTTTACACAATACATTAAACACGCGGAACCGGGAACGCTCGGTTGGTCGTGTTTGGTTTGTAGTGAGGTTTTGCTTTTCTTCTCCCTATTCCTCGCTTCGGGTATTCTGCACACCGTATTGAACCCCCGCCAACAAAAAAAAAAACCTTTATTGCTTTTCGAAAAAAAGACGTGAGAAGGTGTGTCCGGTAGGGGTGAAGATAGAGATCGCGTTTTTTGTGTCGATTACAGGCGGCATGTTTCGGAACATCTGCATACGCTGTAGTACACGGAGGCGGGCGAACTACTGGCATTGGGGAGCAAATATCCTACGCCTCTCTAAGCGAGGAAATGAGTTTACAAATACGGCCGAGCGTGACTGTTTATACAAGCGCGTATGAATATCAAACTCCGTTTGAAACCCCTAGATGTGCTCGGAGCTGGAGGTGGACGCGGCATGATGGCATGATATTCGATACGAACACCGATCACTTTGAAGAAGGAAGTACATGCTCATATTTTCTCTTGATGATGTTTGGAAATTCAAACTGGGCAATTCTGTACGTTTTCGTGCTATGAAACGAGGGTTTTTATGGAGCAAAAAAAAAACCTTTATTGCTTTTCGAAAAAAAGACGTGAGAAGGTGTGTCCGGTAGGGGTGAAGATAGAGATCGCGTTTTTTGTGTCGATTACAGGCGGCATGTTTCGGAACATCTGCATACGCTGTAGTACACGGAGGCGGGCGAACTACTGGCATTGGGGAGCAAATATCCTACGCCTCTCCAAGCGAGGAAATGAGTTTACAAGTACGGCCGAGCGTGACTGTTTATACAAGCGCGTATGAATATCAAACTCCGTTTGAAACCCCTAGATGTGCTCGGAGCTGGAGGTGGACGCGGCATGATGGCATGATATTCGATACGAACACCGATCACTTTGAAGAAGGAAGTACATGCTCATATTACGGAACCGGAGCCCGGACGAGGTGATAAAATGTTTTATTAATACGATTTTAATTACACAGGTCGAAGAGGCAAGTCGCTCGGAACGGTGCAAAGCGTTGGACACAGGAAGTCGACAGGAAAGTGCCATTAAGATTACATCAAAATGACGAATTATTGATGTTGAACGGGGCGCGCTTCGTGGGTGGCTAGCCGTGGGCGTTTCAAGTGTCTGTGCGGCTCGATCCTGTGTGATCATGTTGTGTGCGTGTGCGTGTGTGTGGGCGAGCTGATTACACACACGCGTGGGAGGCGACTGGGGCGTGATTAATGTAGCCACCAGGATCTTGGGAGCATGTCACTAACTGTTGTCTAATAGTTGACAACAACTGAGCGAAGCGTAGCATTATGAGCGCTTCATGAGAGAGCAGTGCGTTTAATGAGTTAATTAGAGCTTTGTAATCGAAGAAGGAGCATGATACGTGAGCACTGATTCGTTCGTTGTAGCGTTGTGAGCAGAATTGAAAAGCGACAGAAGGAGTTCGAGTTCTTCTGCTTGTTCTTACGAGTCTTGAAATGGATTCAGATGCAGTTCAAAGGCTAGTTGTATGTCAATCTGTTTTTTGTTGTCATTTGCCTTCTTTTTTCCAATTCGTTTGAGTCAAACAAGTATTTCTATGAACTCGCTATCGCTCGTCTTCAATTTCCCAACCCCAAGGAACAAGGGAAACACGTTATAAATATTTAGGTTTGGACCGTAACCACCGTAACCGTAGCGCCCGCAGGTCGTAATGTAACCCTTGTTAATGAGATTTTAACCGAGAGCGCCACAACAGAAAAAAAATCGAGCCCGGAGTTTTGCCTGCGTACGAACGAGCGTCTAAAAGGTTGTAGCGTTTAGATCAGTGGTTTGCAAGCCTTGCTGAAGGAAACAAGGATAATGTGTTTGAAATATGTTTCATCAAAATAATGATTGTGCCCGCAGGGCTGTTGTGTGCTATGAGATGAAATTTGGTTCAATTTACGATGTGCAATATTTGTTGTATAGCTGGATATTCATATTTTCCATTACACAAGCTGTTGTCGACCACTGGCTTAGATAGATGGAAAATCAAGTAATTTCCCATTCGGCACACCGCGTTTTTCTGCCGTGCGATGGTGGGCACGATGGCGGTAAGAAAATGTCACCCCACGCCCCCTCCGCCAACAGAGAACGATGCATAATTGATTGGAGCGAGAAATTTACATTTCGACACGACTGTACCTGCGCCAACAACAAGAACCACTTTTCGGAGCAGCCAGCTCACGGCTATAAAAGCATTCGGGACGGAGGGAGCAAAAAATGTCCTGACTCACACACGCACTCGCGACGGGGCAGAGAAGCGAAGTATTTTGAACATTTCCTCACGTGTGCGCTCGCGCGCTGCTTAGCATTCAGTAGTTTCGAAGGTTTGTCACGAAAGAAGGAAAAAAAACGCCAGCACCATCGAAACGGAACCGGAGCCCGGACGAGGTGATAAAATGTTTTATTAATACGATTTTAATTACACAGGTCGAAGAGGCAAGTCGCTCGGAACGGTGCAAAGCGTTGGACACAGGAAGTCGACAGGAAAGTGCCATTAAGATTACATCAAAATGACGAATTATTGATGTTGAACGGGGGCGCGCTCCGTGGGTGGCTAGCCGTGGGCGTTTCAAGTGTCTGTGCGGCTCGATCCTGCGTGATCATGTTGTGTGCGTGTGCGTGTGTGTGGGCGAGCTGATTACACACACGCGTGGGAGGCGACTGGGGCGTGATTAATGTAGCCACCAGGATCTTGGGAGCATGTCACTAACTGTTGTCTAATAGTTGACAACAACTGAGCGAAGCGTAGCATTATGAGCGCTTCATGAGAGAGCAGTGCGTTTAATGAGTTAATTAGAGCTTTGTAATCGAAGAAGGAGCATGATACGTGAGCACTGATTCGTTCGTTGTAGCGTTGTGAGCAGAATTGAAAAGCGACAGAAGGAGTTCGAGTTCTTCTGCTTGTTCTTACGAGTCTTGAAATGGATTCAGATGCTCTCTCTCTCTCTCTCTCTCTCTCTCTGTTTCTCATGCACTGTTGCCCCATAATGGATCATAATCTCTACGATATTCTCGGCGACCAGCAGGGGCGCGTGTGCTTCCTGTGACACGCTCGTTGGCGGCGCGCTTTCACCGAAAACAGGCGACACGCTGTTGCTGTTTTCGGTGGTGAAATTTCATAAATTTTAAATTCCTTCCGGGTTCGGGTGGGTGCCTTTGTCCATTTGGGGTGAGGCGTGAACGCCAACGGTGTCACGTACGCGCTCGGTCGGTCGTTTCGTTCGCTTTTGCCGTCCTCATACGCTCCACTGCAAACAAGCTTAAATGTGAGTTTTTTTCCGGTGTGTACCCAGCCGTTTTGGCAGTAAGCTCCGCTAAAGTGCACTCTGGGGGTGGTTCTGGAGTGTGCAGCAGAACCCGAATATTTATGTTGTCCATTTTCTTCGACATGAGATGCAAAAAAAGAGAAGCTAAAATAATGGCAGTTGGAACGTAAAATAACAAACGATGGTAAGCAGAATTAGGATGTGGTTGCAGTACGTGTGGCCGAAAGATCGGGCAGGTTCTGGTCATAAATGCAGTATCCATTATACTTTACACTTGTTGGCATCCAGCTTTTGGGGGCGATTTCGCTGTGGAAAGGAACTCCGCTTTACGAGGGCTCTTTTTAATGCATACTTAGCACTCGGTTCGGCTTCTTGTGACCGTATTTTTTATGGCTTTTCTTCCCGTTTAGTTGCCCGATAAAGAGTACACTCGATGTTCGTTGCGTAACTCGGCGCGAAGTTGTTTTTCACGCGCCACTGAACGGTTGCGTGCTCATTTTAACTCGCTGCTGACGACCGCAAGCGCTCTGTTTTACAGGACGATCGGCTACGTTTCCCTGCGCAGCATGTCCTCGAACGTACACGCTGACCATGAAATTGGTAACCTTGCCGCAAACCTCAGGGATAAATCACGGCGGCGAACTTACCACGCCGCAAGCAGAAACAAGCGAAGCGAACAGAGAGCACAGATCCTTCTCCTCCCTTCGAGCCCAAGCCAATCTTCAATTAAAGGGATAATTAATTTGTTTCGGCATCGGGCTGCGCGCTGCGTCTGCCACTGCTCGAGCCTTGATTGTGCCGAGAGGGCTAACTAGGATGAAGTTCGGTCGTAGAAAAACTCCCGGGGCGTGCGGGTACGGTTCAGGATTCAATTAGGCGCTTTTACTTTGGCGTTGAAGCGATACTTCTGCGGCCTGCTGCCTCTCTCTCTCTCTCTCTCTCTCTCTCTCTGTTTCTCATGCACTGTTGCCCCATAATGGATCATAATCTCTACGATATTCTCGGCGACCAGCAGGGGCGCGTGTGCTTCCTGTGACACGCTCGTTGGCGGCGCGCTTTCACCGAAAACAGGCGACACGCTGTTGCTGTTTTCGGTGGTGAAATTTCATAAATTTTAAATTCCTTCCGGGTTCGGGTGGGTGCCTTTGTCCATTTGGGGTGAGGCGTGAACGCCAACGGTGTCACGTACGCGCTCGGTCGGTCGTTTCGTTCGCTTTTGCCGTCCTCATACGCTCCACTGCAAACAAGCTTAAATGTGAGTTTTTTTCCGGTGTGTACCCAGCCGTTTTGGCAGTAAGCTCCGCTAAAGTGCACTCTGGGGGTGGTTCTGGAGTGTGCAGCAGAACCCGTATATTTATGTTGTCCATTTTCTTCGACATGAGATGCAAAAAAAGAGAAGCTAAAATAATGGCAGTTGGAACGTAAAATAACAAACGATGGTAAGCAGAATTAGGATGTGGTTGCAGTACGTGTGGCCGAAAGATCGGGCAGGTTCTGGTCATAAATGCAGTATCCATTATACTTTACACTTGTTGGCATCCAGCTTTTGGGGGCGATTTCGCTGTGGAAAGGAACTCCGCTTTACGAGGGCTCTTTTTAATGCATACTTAGCACTCGGTTCGGCTTCTTGTGACCGTATTTTTTATGGCTTTTTATACACTCTCGCTTTTTAATCGTAAAATGTGTTTGCTTCTGAAAGATCCGTTGATGCGTTATGCTTGTGTTTGACGGATCAAACGTTGTTGGAATGGACGTGACGAAACTTAAAAAGAAAACACTCTATCAAACCCCCCAATACACTGGTGCTTCCAACTTTGTGCAGTGGATTGCATACTTTTAGGCGAGAAGATGCTTGCAACACACATCTCAGTAAGTTGTTCTTCTATAAAGCTTCCCAGAAGCATTGGTGTACATTATTTTGTTGGAAACGTGTTATTGCTGAGTGTTGTTTCGGGCAGATTGATGAAAAGCTGAAAATGCGTCGTATTTAAAACTTGTGCGTAAATGCACAAATCAATTCGTTCGCTCTCGCGATACCAATCCATCGGCAAAGTCAAACGAAACGCCAACGTGTCAGCCCGCTGATGTTGGTGTCCATTTCTATCAATTAGCTTCGGGTGCCCTTTCGGAAGCCTTCTAACGACGGACGCATCCGAAATCCTTGCGCCATGGAGATAATTGAATCAATTAGCAGCACATCGCTTTAATCCGTGATGCGACCCGAGAGTGCAGCGGCAGCCTATCCGTCCGTCCGAAGATACTTTCTTCGACTGGACACAGGCACCCGCACTCGTCGATCATATTAGTGGGCGCAGCCAAGGTACGGGGACGGCGAGCGAGGCGAAAGTTCATCCATCAGCCACAGTCCTACGAACATCGCATCGTCATCGCAACCGCCATCGTGTGGGCGGAGGGGCTACCGATATGCTTTTGAACGGTTCCGGTAGTGCGCTGATTGAAGAGCGGAGCCACGATAAAATCAATCAATTGACAATAACTCAGAGCGGAGGGTGGACGTACAGCGACAGCAAATGCACACATTGTGGCAGACGGAGCGTGATCGAATCTTCGGTTAATTAACAATTTTCCCCGCAACGTGTTTCTGTCCGCCGTCCCTGGTTCGCGATCGTCTACGAACAGCCTGGTGGGTTGGGATGAGAGTCGGATTGATAAATCGAACCTTCCCGTGTTGTCAAATCAGGCCAAAAAATTAAACAGATATTGTTCGCTTTATGCACTACACATATTTGATTGATGCGTGCCCGATAGAAAGCTGCATCTATGCCATGGAAGGTTTAATGGAATGTTAAATGTATACGTTCAACAAAAAATTGGTATTCGGATATGTGAAATGTATTGTAAAGAAATCGGTTAATGAGCTGGATGTGAGGATGAAGTTGCACATAATTAAATGGGTTTGAAAACAAAAACTACCACCCGCCAATCTCCTTGTGAACCGTAGCTTAAACCATCCTTTGATATGCTCAATGGAAAGTCCCATCAACTGCAGACAGAGTTCGACTTCATTTCCGAAGAACTTACGACACAGTCGGCAGGAAGGATAATCTGCTGGTAGCTAAATTAGCTGTTCTAGATAAATCGCTCAGCTGCAGGCAGATAGTTAAAACAGGATCTCATATCAACAGATGAACTGAGTTTCTCATATCCGATTATCTAATGATTAAAAGGAATACGCCTGTTTGCCGCATGAAGACTTTTCAAGAGGATTATAGATGTGTATGCATTACGTACAGGTCATGAACGTGCTAGTGTTAGGTGAATTTGTGTTTCTATGTGGACTGATGTGCAATTCAACTCACATGTACTCTGCAATCTGTTCAAGTTTTCCAACAGTATCAAAATATTTTTGGTTATATAAATACATTTCAAAGGATCATCTATAAAACCCCTATAATCAATCATTAGAATATGATGTACTTGCGATTTAGACGGGATACTAACAACACGATTTCTCCATCAGACGAGAATCTATTTCCAGCTATCCTGCACATGAAGCAGTTGCAAATGAGCAACCCAGTTCGGAGAATGGAACTTTAAAAGCAACACAATCACACTCCTTGCGAAAAACTTCGTTTTCTTGATCAGAATCCCTTCATAACTTCACACCTCCGCAAATTGACGTGGAGCTTATAGCGCCGAGCGAGCTTATATTTTCGAAACGCCCCATCTGCGAGAACTTCCGAAAATTTGCTTGTAAATTTAATAATAAACGCTAGGTAGCATCGCTGGCAGCAAGCCACATCGTAGCAGTGCGCAGCTCCAACGCTTTGCCCAAGTGTACATTGAATGCGGGAGCATAAATTTCACCACTCCTTTATAATGAATTTGTCAATGGAATTTCAAATGAGTTTCTTAAACGAAAGATAACCGTCAGCCTTGCACCGGGGGCGGCCACTCGGTTGGCAAAGGTTAGCTTTTGTGTTTTGTGTGCGCGCCTCCCCGGTACGACAAAAGCACGACGACGACGACTGAGAACGCTGCTGCCCGGTCCGCATGGTAATTGTTTGCAAAGAAGCAGCCGCCTGTAGGACCTACCGTGCGTTTCCCCGTCCTCGGCCGGCTGGAGTGCTGGACTCTGGGTGAAATATTTGCGGAGGAATCTCACATCAAAAACCGACACTGCGAGAGGGTGAGCGTGTGCCCCCGGAGGGCACAGTTTTCAGCTACCTCAGCAATTACTTTCCCCACTGGTTCTTCCTTGTTTGTTTTAAACAAGTTTCAAAGACCCTCGTCGCCTGGAAACGGTTCGTTCGGGCTGGCTCGCTGCCACAGGCCGGCATGTTTGCAAACAGAGTCCGGACAGGCAAACGCAGGCGAGTGGACTGTAAATGATTGTATCTCGTCACAGGGCCTTCCAGTTGGACTTAATCCTACTTCTTCCTAATCTTCTCTCGGTGTTGGAGAGATGATCCGTGCGGAAGCCATCAAGGCGGAGAGCTTTTCGTTATTTTGAGACAAAAGTAGATAGTGGTCAATTGTTTCACCATGGCTTCTGTGTTTATCTTACGAAAATGTCAATTCTCCAAGAAGAAGGAGAGTGAGAAATAGAGAAAGAAAGAGCGAGCGAGATAAGAAGTTGAGGTATCTGGTATTTTTATAAATCTTTATTCGGATCCTGCTCTTAACTGCGAGGAAATATTCATCCATTCAAGTTTAATGCTCGTTGAATGATTGATTGCCGACAGCGATGACTGGAGGTGCTGGTCCGTGACAATGAAATCCTGTCCAATGAAAAGATCCGATTCGTAGAAGTGACAAGAAAGGCGGGGCAAATTTCCTAATTTCACAACGTCGGTGTGTTACCGGTGGCGTACGGAATGGATGGTATGAGTAATGACAAGCGATTGATCCAATCATGTAACGCTGCTCGGTGTTCATAATTTGTAATAAATTGTTCTCCTAGCTCACCAGCGAAAGGTGCTTGCTCATGTGTGCTCGGGTGCGTTCGAAAGCTTTGCCTCCCGGTTGGCTATTAATCCTCATAAATTGCATTCGCTACTGCTGTTAGAGCGTCTAGCATACCGATGAGAAATCGATCAGAAAAGCCCATCGGAACGTATAAAGCTTGATCGAATGCTTGCTTTAGCATTGTAGTTTTGTTTGCGTGCTACTTCCTGCCGCATCGTGCGGTATGAGTGGTAAGAAACGTACTGCCACAGAGCAAGCAACTGGCAGTAACGAAAATTCCATTTATCAACCCGTTCAGTACGCTCATTTTTCGAGAAGCATTACTTTGGCTCGCTCGGCGGCTGGTAACGGCTATTAATTTATTTCTACGCAAACATCTGCTCTACGTAAAAGGATTACGGAGCGCATTTAGTCCACATTCACTTACTGAAGGATTTTGTGGAGGTAGGCAAGAAATCCTTCAACGCAGAGCATTGTTCTCGTTTCTGGTAGAAGGGAAGGTCGGTGGCAGTACATTTTGGAATCCGTTCTGCTGAGCCGAGGATGCAACAAGCCCTGTTAGAATACTATGAAGCGTCGGGAGTTGGGTGGAGGCGTTTTTTTCTCGGAACATCAAGTTTCAGTAGCAAAAGCGTAACGCGATGTGTGTACCCGCCTCGTCCAACCGGAAGTCGTCCGTCGTGTGCGTACGTTCCCGCTTCCTGCTGCGGGAAGGTACAACGGAAAAAAGGTTTTTCATTTTCCGCGTCGATGGTCTTTTGTGGGGCAGTAAAAACAAACAGCTACCGTTTAATACCTGAACCGAGCGGTAGACGCCTTTATCTCGCTGTGAAAATAAAAGCGTTTTGCTGGGCCGCGTTGGAAAACGCCGTGACGGCGGTGGCAACATTGTGTCCGGTATTTAGTACCAAGCACGCGCACGTGTTCCAGAACGGGGGCGCTTTCGAAGCGATTGAAACTAGTGTGTAGGTTCATAATTTCCATTTGTAAAGCGACCAATGAGTGTGTCTCAAAATTCGCTTGCTGGCGTGCTGCAGTGAGTCATCGAGAAAGTTGCTTTCATGTCTCATGTATGCTTCCATTAAATCGCGTTGTATTGATCACATCCAACACCGTCGTGGTCGGGTCGTGCATAATGTATTGCCGCTAAAAATGCGGCTTCAATCGCAAACTGATCGTGACCGAGCGATGGTTCAAGCTTATCTTATCCCGTCGGCGTCCGGAAGCGGACATAATCACAGCGTACGGTGTGTCCTTTGGGGGTTCGCTTCGGTATCTTTAACCTCACCCATTAGCTCGCCCCTGGAGCTGCTGATTACGCAAAGGCGGTGGCCTTTCTTGTCCCCCGCCGACTGGTGTGCTCACGGTCATTTCCTGCTTCAGGAAGTCGTACGAAACATAGCTCCGTTGCCGGATGGCTTCGGTTTCGGTTCCGCGAGACGCCAAATGAACCGTGGCTTGGGTTGGGTTGATACGCTTGTTATAGCTAGATCGCGGTGAAGATCGATATCGTGAAGGAAGTCCTGATGGGTGCTCCATTGTCCTGTTGTGAAATTCCCGGGGCAAAGGATAGTGCCGTGACTTGCTAGAGCTTCGGTTTCAATGATCTATTGAATTCGCTTTACGAACGCTTACGCTTTACGCTATTTTAGAAATTAAATTATTCGGATGAAAATGTTTTATCACCCTGTTTTTATATTAATCAGATTAACTCGATTCATACGACCCGCCTTTAGTGCTTACCGTACTGTTGTACTATAAAGATAATCGACAAGAACTCTTTTGCAAAGCTGCATGTGTTTCGATATTAGCGTAGACTATGAACAAGATAAAGTGATTTCTTATTTCAATGCCTCATTTTCGAAACTCCTGTTTCCTCCCCCACCGGAAGGAATGTTGCCTGCTCCCGATGGTCGTCCCCAGGAACCCACAGCAATTTTCCACGAACTCAGATGACGCCTGGGTGTCGTAAATCAACATGTGTGCATTTTTACAACCATTTCAGTCGTAAAAGCGCAAGGATCGTCATGCGATCAGGTACGCTGCGGCCCGCACAAGCGAGCAAACGAACACACGTAGCAACAACAATGTGGAGAACACAAACACACCCGCACCTGAATGTAAAAGCGGCGGTAAAAGGCTCGCTTCGGGCACGGAAGAATAAAACGCGCCCCCTGACGGGAATACTATGAAGCGTCGGGAGTTGGGTGGAGGCGTTTTTTTCTCGGAACATCAAGTTTCTTTTCTGGTAGAAGGGAAGGTCGGTGGCAGTACATTTTGGAATCCGTTCTGCTGAGCCGAGGATGCAACAAGCCCTGTTAGAGGCAAGGAGACTAAGGCCAGTCCAAGAGCACTACGGTACGTTGAATTGGCAGGATGAGGTTTTCTTGAAAAGTTAACCGAATGCCCTCGTTTAGCTGGAAAAGCAATATCTTATCGTGAGCCTGCAAGAATACGTTATGCTTTATGAAAGGCGTTTACCGGCGTAGCTACGACGTTCGACAGGCTATTGTTTAGCTGGGTTGAGTGGTGTACAGTAAAGGAATGCAGTTCGCATGGGGCGATATCAGTGGAAGCTGTGCTGCGGTGTGCAATGATAAGTTTCTTGGGAGAAACGGAACTAAAGAGATTCCAGGAAGTGGCACAAAAAGCATCTACGAGATCTATAGCTTTAGGTTAGATTAATGATACCATGTTGTTTGATTGTAGTTTGCAAAAAAAGGTATACTCTGCTACAAAATATGTTACAATTAACCGCTTAAAATATCGATTATTCCTGTTAAAAATGCTTACCAGACCGGTCGGGCATGCGGGATTGCATACCTTAAGGCGTTTTTTATTATTGCATTTGTGTTTGGCATTAAATCTGATGTGTGCATCCAATAACCGTTCACCGGACGTCAAAAGTACCCTCAATGTAACGAAATATTTAGCTTTCGTTTACAGTGTGCTAAACAAAGCACAACTTTCCGAGCGAACATCGAACAATGGAGCAAACACCGGCATATAATGCGATTGCATTTGCGATCCTTTCGGTTCACCTGTTACTCAGGGCGGAAGAAGAACTGCATAGTCTACCGTACGTCGAAGTGCACGTCAGCAAGTGTGCAACGCTGCAATCCGTCCACAGCTTCACCGGTTTGAGCTGAAAAGTAGCTTTGTTGTCGGTGGGGCTGTAGGGCACCAACGTGATACATCGATATATCGAAACTCCTGTTTCCTCCCCCACCGGAAGGAATGTTGCCTGCTCCCGATGGTCGTCCCCAGGAACCCACAGCAATTTTCCACGAACTCAGATGACGCCTGGGTGTCGTAAATCAACATGTGTGCATTTTTACAACCATTTCAGTCGTAAAAGCGCAAGGATCGTCATGCGATCAGGTACGCTGCGGCCCGCACAAGCGAGCAAACGAACACACGTAGCAACAACAATGTGGAGAACACAAACACACCCGCACCTGAATGTAAAAGCGGCGGTAAAAGGCTCGCTTCGGGCACGGAAGAATAAAACGCGCCCCCTGACGGGAATACTATGAAGCGTCGGGAGTTGGGTGGAGGCGTTTTTTTCTCGGAACATCAAGTTTCAGTAGCAAAAGCGTAACGCGATGTGTGTACCCGCCTCGTCCAACCGGAAGTCGTCCGTCGTGTGCGTACGTTCCCGCTTCCTGCTGCGGGAAGGTACAACGGAAAAAAGGTTTTTCATTTTCCGCGTCGATGGTCTTTTGTGGGGCAGTAAAAACAAACAGCTACCGTTTAATACCTGAACCGAGCGGTAGACGCCTTTATCTCGCTGTGAAAATAAAAGCGTTTTGCTGGGCCGCGTTGGAAAACGCCGTGACGGCGGTGGCAACATTGTGTCCGGTATTTAGTACCAAGCACGCGCACGTGTTCCAGAACGGGGGCGCTTTCGAAGCGATTGAAACTAATGTATAGGTACATTATTTCCATTTGTAAAGCGACCAATGAGTGTGTCTCAAAATTCGCTTGCTGGCGTGCTGCAGTGAGTCATCGAGAAAGTTGCTTTCATGTCTCATGTATGCTTCCATTAAATCGCGTTGTATTGATCACATCCAACACCGTCGTGGTCGGGTCGTGCATAATGTATTGCCGCTAAAAATGCGGCTTCAATCGCAAACTGATCGTGACCGAGCGATGGTTCAAGCTTATCTTATCCCGTCGGCGTCCGGAAGCGGACATAATCACAGCGTACGGTGTGTCCTTTGGGGGTTCGCTTCGGTATCTTTAACCTCACCCATTAGCTCGCCCCTGGAGCTGCTGATTACGCAAAGGCGGTGGCCTTTCTTGTCCCCCGCCGACTGGTGTGCTCACGGTCATTTCCTGCTTCAGGAAGTCGTACGAAACATAGCTCCGTTGCCGGATGGCTTCGGTTTCGGTTCCGCGAGACGCCAAATGAACCGTGGCTTGGGTTGGGTTGATACGCTTGTTATAGCTAGATCGCGGTGAAGATCGCAGGAAGTCGTACGAAACATAGCTCCGTTGCCGGATGGCTTCGGTTTCGGTTCCGCGAGACGCCAAATGAACCGTGGCTTGGGTTGGGTTGATACGCTTGTTATAGCTAGATCGCGGTGAAGATCGATATCGTGAAGGAAGTCCTGATGGGTGCTCCATTGTCCTGTTGTGAAATTCCCGGGGCAAAGGATAGTGCCGTGACTTGCTAGAGCTTCGGTTTCAATGATCTATTGAATTCGCTTTACGAACGCTTACGCTTTACGCTATTTTAGAAATTAAATTATTCGGATGAAAATGTTTTATCACCCTGTTTTTATATTAATCAGATTAACTCGATTCATACGACCCGCCTTTAGTGCTTACCGTACTGTTGTACTATAAAGATAATCGACAAGAACTCTTTTGCAAAGCTGCATGTGTTTCGATATTAGCGTAGACTATGAACAAGATAAAGTGATTTCTTATTTCAATGCCTCATTTCTTCGGAAAAGTGATTCTGATTCCGCCTGAAGTGTGTTTTACTCACCCACGGGTGCACATTTCGAATGATAGTGCCATTTCGATGGACGACCAGGTTCAAATTCTCGTTGGGCGGCCAAAAGGAAATCCAGGAATTACTTCTTACGCGCTTCTTCAACGGGGCATCACGATCCCGGGAACGATCTCTCCTGCATGCGCTGCATGCAAATGGTTCAATCAGAATCAACGTCCCCCATAACTGACCCTACTGTATCCAGCCGCCCGAATGCCACATCTAATTGGATTAACTAACTCACCCATGCCCACCGGAGCGGAGCCCCCGGTCCCAAGTTCGTGCCGAAGGTTAAAATGTGAGGTTATTGCGAAAAGCTTTTAGTCGTAATTTTAGCCGTAAATGCGGCACACGACTTCGGCCGGACTTTCGGTGGCCGGACCGCTCAGGTTGATTCGTTCTAGACGTGAGAGGGCAGAGAGAAGAAAAGCTCGTGCAACATAAATTTCCAAGACATCGCACACGGGGCTCGAGTGTGCAGCAGAATGCGCCCCCCCTTTTTTCTACTTTTCTTATTTCGTCTGTTGACTGATTCGTTTTCTATTTCCGCTGTTTCTCTACTTTCAGGACTCGTGCAATGGTACACCGGTAACGCTGCGCGTCGACGTGAAGGGCTTCTTTCTGTACTGGGTCGATCAGAACCACGAGATGGACATGCTGGACATTGCCACCATTCGCGACGTCCGGACCGGACAGTACGCCAAAAAGCCGAGGGTAGGTTCGATCAAGCGTGCGTCTATTTATGGCTTACATTGTATTGTTACTCTTGTAACCAGGGGTCCACAACGATGGTCATAAATTTTCACCGGCACCAAATCCGGCGAAATCGTAACCTTTCGAAACGCAAACACACCTCGGGAAGCAACGCGACTGGCGTGCGAGGGCTGCAGTAAGTTAGATGGAAGTGGGAATCAACGTCCCCCATAACTGACCCTACTGTATCCAGCCGCCCGAATGCCACATCTAATTGGATTAACTAACTCACCCATGCCCACCGGAGCGGAGCCCCCGGTCCCAAGTTCGTGCCGAAGGTTAAAATGTGAGGTTATTGCGAAAAGCTTTTAGTCGTAATTTTAGCCGTAAATGCGGCACACGACTTCGGCCGGACTTTCGGTGGCCGGACCGCTCAGGTTGATTCGTTCTAGACGTGAGAGGGCAGAGAGAAGAAAAGCTCGTGCAACATAAATTTCCAAGACATCGCACACGGGGCTCGAGTGTGCAGCAGAATGCGCCCCCCCTTTTTTCTACTTTTCTTATTTCGTCTGTTGACTGATTCGTTTTCTATTTCCGCTGTTTCTCTACTTTCAGGACTCGTGCAATGGTACACCGGTAACGCTGCGCGTCGACGTGAAGGGCTTCTTTCTGTACTGGGTCGATCAGAACCACGAGATGGACATGCTGGACATTGCCACCATTCGCGACGTCCGGACCGGACAGTACGCCAAAAAGCCGAGGGTAGGTTCGATCAAGCGTGCGTCTATTTATGGCAGCCCTTCCACTTTCAGGTTCCTTCCCATTTGCCCCGATTTTAGCCTTATTGACCCTTTTTTTGTTGTTGGTTCCGTGCCTTGTTGACTTCACTCGGTGCCGGACGTTTCGAGCAGATTATTTTTGCTTTCTTTCCCACCGAAAGATTGATTCCGGAAGCGCGTTTTTCGGTACCGTGCCTTTCGCTTGCCGTTAGCTTTCGTTACGCGGTTATATTTGAAGCGTTCGAGGAAGTCGCAGTTATATTAAGCACACGAGGTTATTGCGAAAAGCTTTTAGTCGTAATTTTAGCCGTAAATGCGGCACACGACTTCGGCCGGACTTTCGGTGGCCGGACCGCTCAGGTTGATTCGTTCTAGACGTGAGAGGGCAGAGAGAAGAAAAGCTCGTGCAACATAAATTTCCAAGACATCGCACACGGGGCTCGAGTGTGCAGCAGAATGCGCCCCCCCTTTTTTCTACTTTTCTTATTTCGTCTGTTGACTGATTCGTTTTCTATTTCCGCTGTTTCTCTACTTTCAGGACTCGTGCAATGGTACACCGGTAACGCTGCGCGTCGACGTGAAGGGCTTCTTTCTGTACTGGGTCGATCAGAACCACGAGATGGACATGCTGGACATTGCCACCATTCGCGACGTCCGGACCGGACAGTACGCCAAAAAGCCGAGGGTAGGTTCGATCAAGCGTGCGTCTATTTATGGCGGCCCTTCCACTTTCAGGTTCCTTCCCATTTGCCCCGATTTTAGCCTTATTGACCCTTTTTTGTTGTTGGTTCCGTGCCTTGTTGACTTCACTCGGTGCCGGACGTTTCGAGCAGATTATTTTTGCTTTCTTTCCCATCGAAAGATTGATTGCGGAAGCGCGTTTTTCGGTACCGTGCCTTTCGCTTGCCGTTAGCTTTCGTTGCGCGGTTATATTTGAAGCGTTCGAGGAAGTCGCAGTTATATTAAGCACAGAGCTAATGGGTTTTTGTCGTAGCAACTATTATTAGGTTCAATAACTCAAGATCTTGTGCAATATATTTTATTGATCATAATTGCAGAAGCAAAACCTTTTTCCAAGCTGATTGTACGAAATCCATATTTTGTGGCATGTGCTGTAATGTATGCAATTTGCAAAAAAACATGTTTCCAACACGTGAATGCGTTAAAAGCGTTTGCAATTACATTTTTACATGAAATCATGCAGACTATGCACCGCTTCGTAATAGTAAATCATAATTTGCAACCAAATACGATGCTATTTCGATCGTGACAACTGCTATCGAGCGTAGGATGGATAGCGAAAGTCCACAAATTCGGTGATAAATATCAATATTTGTCTATCCGTTTGGAATGTGTCGGCGAAGTGAGACCGCTACAGGTTCACCCGAGGGTTGGGGCAATAATTTATGGAATATGACAAATAACCACACCAGACAGGCACTCGTACATTGTATTGTTACTCTTGTAACCAGGGGTCCACAACGATGGTCATAAATTTTCACCGGCACCAAATCCGGCGAAATCGAAGCGAAACGTAACCTTTCGAAACGCAAACACACCTCGGGAAGCAACGCGACTGGCGTGCGAGGGCTGCAGTAAGTTAGATGGAAGTGGAAACTAATTAACTGAATCAAATTTCGTGCTCCAACATTTAGCTGAAAGGCGTACGTAACGTTAGCCCTTTAAACGTGCGGCGGAACTCGTCAAGACGAGTTCTTTCCATCGGCTCGCGCACTCCGCTTCACTGCGCTTCTTAATAGCGCACCCATTTCCAGTCTACTCATTTTCGGCCCAGGATGGCCGGGCCCAAATAGGCCTCGAATTAATTATGCGATCATTCACCGCTTATCCTCCGTCATCGCGTTTAGGAGGTGGTGGTCTGCTCTCCACCGCACTAGCCGTGCCAGGGGAGCCTCATCTCGTCGTACTGATCCAATTAAATTTAACTACCGTACTTTATATTCCATTTTTACAACCGCACCTACGAGTTCGGGATGTTCCTCGCCAGAGGGCGCTCTGGCTAGTTATCATTATCAGCCAACCAGGCAATGTTCCAGAGAGTGCCGAGAGTCGCGACAAAAAAAAAACGTGGCAAAAACGAACAGACCCCTTCTCGTGGCTTTCAGGAGCAGTCATCCTGACGCGGCCGTCAGAGAATGGATGTAAAAATGCCAAATGGAAACGTTCACCTTTTTCGCACCGTGTGTAGCGTCGGCGACCTTCGTCCAGTGGCGACCGCGGGTGGGTGGATGCGTATCATTTTTCGTTTCCCCACACATTACAGAAAAGCTAGAACGATGCAAACATCAGCCGTTGTCACCGTTTGGCGGAAGCCCTCGGCGCTGACGATCCTGATGAAGATGATGAAAATTCGCTTGATAACCTTTTGCAAGCCGGAGAAGGGAGGGGCACCTTTCGGCACCCTGCGTCGACGGTGGTCGACACCTGAACAACACACCTACACGTTCCATAATGCCCATTCCAGAGGGTGTTTTTTTCTTCTGGCCGTTGACCGTATCTCGCCATCGTAAAACGCTACACATTGGGACAGCGGTCCGAAAACGACCGCCTATCTGTGTGCGTGTGTGCGTTTGTTTGTGCGTTGAAAATCCTTTCATTTGTGCCCCTCTATTAGCGATGATGTGGAGGATTATGCAAACGGATGCGACTCCACTCGGCGAGGTGGGCTTTTCCTCGTTAAGGACTTAAGGTGGCCGATGCCCGGTCGGTTCGGTTGGCTGGAAGTTCGCGGAAGGGTGCAAGTGCGTAAAGAAGGTTAAATTATTTCATGTGCTTGTCCCGTCCCAATTTAGCCTTGAGATTTGTATGCCATTGTGTGGCGCAGTAGCTGACGATATAGTCGTAACCCTTTTCTCGAGAGGTTGTAACATGGGGGACATGATTATGACGAAGCATTAGGATATCCTTTTTTTCGTCGTTTTCGTACTGCTGCATACTGCTATTGACTGTGAGACAACAGAATTTGTAGATTGGCTTTTTGAACTAAGTGTTAGGTACTTAGTAGGAGACCGATCTTTTAATATTCATTATAAAATATATATATATATTGGTTTAGCAGTAAGGAACATGTTAAATTGACATTTTATTGTGTTACTATTGTATTGTTATATTTGTCAGGAAATATTATCTTAAATCCTTATCTTATTGAAGTTTTCTCACGGGGATTACTTTTTGTTGGATTGCCTTCCATACTCTGATGCGCATTATTGTATTGAAATTAATTTTAACTCTAAAGAAAAGAAATGAAACAGAAAAAGAAGAAGAAAAGAAACAGAAACGAGCTGCAGTTGCTAACGACATTTTAATGTGAACGAACCGAAAATTAATCATACAAAGCAATTTGACTACTATCGACTCCCGCTCAACTTTTGGGTGAAAACGCGAGATGAACGAACACAACAACAACAAAAAAACGCGTTGACACATTCAATTGTTGCCTCACGCTTGATTTATGATACGCGGCGGCAAGGCAGTAAAAGCTTCGTAAATCATCAAACTCAAAGCCGTTGTTCGATGGGAACATGCACCGTCAGGTTCGCGATACCAAAGAGTTTTCCCTCCGGGACCCGTGCAAGGAAATGAGAACCATTTAACACATGTGCGGGAGACGATGGGACAAGGATTCGCGGGTGTAAGCTTTCCTTCCGGCATATTAACGTGAACTGATGATGTTTCGATTTCGATACGAAACGGCCCGCGGGTTCGGGGGGCATAAATTTCACGAAAACGGCCGGCCCGGTCGGTACCTGAGCAAACGGTTGATGAAGGCGATAGAACTTTTTCCTCGGTTCTTTGTGTGGAAATTGATTTTTTTTGCCACTGGCGCTCTTGTTGCGGTCTCTTGTGGACTTTCATCTTAGGGTTGTTTTGCGCGCAATTGTCTCGCGGGCGGGTAGGAATGCGCGTCCTGTTCCCGGAAACAGCTTGGAAGCTAGCGATGATGTGGAGGATTATGCAAACGGATGCGACTCCACTCGGCGAGGTGGGCTTTTCCTCGTTAAGGACTTAAGGTGGCCGGTGCCAGGTCGGTTCGGTTGGCTGGAAGTTCGCGGAAGGGTGCAAGTGCGTAAAGAAGGTTAAATTATTTCATGTGCTTGTCCCGTCCCAATTTAGCCTTGAGATTTGTATGCCATTGTGTGGCGCAGTAGCTGACGATATAGTCGTAACCCTTTTCTCGAGAGGTTGTAACATGGGGGACATGATTATGACGAAGCATTAGGATATCCTTTTTTTCGTCGTTTTCGTACTGCTGCATACTGCTATTGACTGTGAGACAACAGAATTTGTAGATTGGCTTTTTGAACTAAGTAATAGGTACTTAGTAGGAGACCGATATTTTAATATTCATTATAAAATATATATATTGGTTTAGCAGTAAGGAACATGTTAAATTGACATTTTATTGTGTTACTATTGTATTGTTATATTTGTCAGGAAATATTATCTTAAATCCTTATCTTATTGAAGTTTTCTCACGGGGATTACTTTTTGTTGGATTGCCTTCCATACTCTGATGCGCATTATTGTATTGAAATTAATTTTAACTCTAAAGAAAAGAAATGAAACAGAAAAAGAAGAAGAAAAGAAACAGAAACGAGCTGCAGTTGCTAACGACATTTTAATGTGAACGAACCGAAAATTAATCATACAAAGCAATTTGACTACTATCGACTCCCGCTCAACTTTTGGGTGAAAACGCGAGATGAACGAACACAACAACAACAAAAAAACGCGTTGACACATTCAATTGTTGCCTCACGCTTGATTTATGATACGCGGCGGCAAGGCAGTAAAAGCTTCGTAAATCATCAAACTCAAAGCCGTTGTTCGATGGGAACATGCACCGTCAGGTTCGCGATACCAAAGAGTTTTCCCTCCGGGACCCGTGCAAGGAAATGAGAACCATTTAACACATGTGCGGGAGACGATGGGACAAGGATTCGCGGGTGTAAGCTTTCCTTCCGGCATATTAACGTGAACTGATGATGTTTCGATTTCGATACGAAACGGCCCGCGGGTTCGGGGGGCATAAATTTCACGAAAACGGCCGGCCCGGTCGGTACCTGAGCAAACGGTTGATGAAGGCGATAGAACTTTTTCCTCGGTTCTTTGTGTGGAAATTGATTTTTTTTGCCACTGGCGCTCTTGTTGCGGTCTCTTGTGGACTTTCATCTTAGGGTTGTTTTGCGCGCAATTGTCTCGCGGGCGGGTAGGAATGCGCGTCCTGTTCCCGGAAACAGCTTGGAAGCGCGAGGTATATGGAAGATGAAACA
>KZ072861.1:219580-234406 GCA_002091845.1 Anopheles cracens | reverse complement strand
TTTCCATTTTCATGTATTTATTTCAGTTTTTTTTCCATTACGCGGAACTTTCTTTTCACATCCCGGTTCGGTCGGGGGAGCGAATAAGATGTCGTTTTCCATCGGTCGTGTCAGGGCGTTGTGCGTTTTGGACGCGATGGCGAACGAGTAGCGAGCTACTGGCTTACTGTATCATGTTTCATTTACTGGCAGTAGCCGCCCGTCCCGAATGTGTACATGTGCCCTGAAGGTTTTGGTATCTTCTTGCAAGCATGTAACGGGAGAGAAGACAAAAACGCCGGTAGCACCTTTGGATCGGGTGTCGTAATAAGAGTATGTTCCGCGAAGCACGGATGTAGCGATGTAAATCATGAAGGTTCTGCTGGTCTCGGTGGAAAGAACGTAACACGAGACCTACCTTACAGTGAAAATTGATCGATCAAAGAACCTTGCTGGCGCACGACAAGAACGACGCCGGCGAGTTAAAGGGAAAGTTGTTAGGATGTGATTGTCAATATTTTCACTCTCACTGCTCGTGGCAGCACTGTCTGTGGAAAGGAACCACAACACTCTGGGATAGAGTTGAAGAAAATGACGAAAATTCAATGTTTTTTTTATCTATGTGTGATATACAAATAAAGGGTTTCGTGCCATGCATTACAAAACACACATTCATGGATATAAGTTTGAGATATCTACGGGCACCGTTCTGCACCGACACAAATACTATTGGAAAAATTATCTGTTATAGACATTCCAAAACAGAATCATTTATTTTCCAAAAAAGTCTCATTACAAAACAAGTCTGATTTTCCGTTTTCGTCATATATTTGGTCGAAATTTCCATAGCCTTATTCCAGCGTGGCTCGTGTCAGAACACATGTGGACGAGTAATGTAAATGTCCTTAGCGAGATCCTTTGAAGAAGGGTAAACACACAGAGAAAGAGAGAGGCAAATATATAGGCAAAAATGTAATGTAAATGTCCTTAGCGAGATCCTTTGAAGAAGGGTAAACACACAGAGAAAGAGAGAGGCAAATATATAGGCAAAAAAGCAGAACGAAAGAAAACAGAACACAGATATCTGGTATCTTCGTCCGGCGCTGGGACACCTTTCGGCGCAAAAGATTTCCCGTCTGCATGCGTCGCTTGAGGTTATGTTTACTTTATTGAGTTGCTTAAATCAAGTTACCGGTATAATATTGAGCAGTATTGAGTATGGAGCGTGTTGTGTGCCCAAAGGGGCCCAGGCCGTGGTGGAGCCCGTTGTTGACTTGCAAAACCCCTTTCCGGGCGAGGGAGATCCCCTAGAATTGATGTTTGTTCGACGACGACTCCAGAGCCTCCTCTCGATGGAGGCTGATAATGAAGGAGTGGGAGTCGCCTGATGAGTCCCTGTCCCAATTGCATTTTGCGAAAGTTTATAACTTATTTGATGTCGAAAGTGTGTTTACATGTGTGTCTGGGCCGGTCTTGGGCATGGGAAGTGAAAGCAAGTTATTGGAACTATTTTACGACGGTTCTGTATTGCTTCCCTTCCGTGCCAGCTTTTTGTAGAGTTCGTGGAATCTATTCCGATATCGGAATGGTGTTCATAACAGATACAGTTCCGGGCAGCTCTCTGAATCAATAACTCAGCTCCAGCTACGAGAAAAAAACTGTATGAGCATATCGAATATCGAGTCCATCAAGCTGTCAGAGGCAATCGAACGAGGTAGGCCCGGTTCCAGCGAAGGGAGGGATAAAATATCGGCGGGTTGTTTGATCTGTTTCGTTTGAAAATGAAAATTATTGTACGGTTCCATCCGATACGTCACGCCATACGCAAGATAGCAGGTCGGATTAACATTGTGGTGTAATTTCAATTGAAACAAATTCCATTCCGGTTATACGGCGAATATCTGTCGAGCTGTCGAGCAAGACTCCGATGGCCAGCGATACTGGAGCTGACGGATCAGCCATTTTCATGCGTGTTATGCCATTTCCATGAATTACATTACCGTCTGCGTGTAGCAAGCGCATAAAATCACACGAATCGTGCTCTTCTATCATGCCAATAAATAACGGACCAATAAAAAAAAACGCCGAAAACAATAAATACTAATTTTATTACCATCACTTTTGGCTCATCCTTTCCCTCCTCCCATCCGGCAGGATATTAAGCTGCGTCAAATCGTGACCATGGGCTCGCAGGACACGCTCGAGGAGAAGACTGTCACCGTGTGCTACGGGGCCGACTTCGTGAACGTCAACTTTATCAACTTTTGCTGCACGCGCAAGGAAATTGCCCGGGTAAGTAGTGTATTATGGCGCAAAAGAGGAAAGAGGAACTCCCCGAACCGAAAGTCAGATGGCCGGTAGGGCTACTCGTGACGCGCATGAAAGACCACCCATTTCCTGGGATACAAGTCAATTTCCTGCTTTTCGCGAACGAAGTGAAATGGGGAAGTGTGGGGCACGTGATACACAGCATTAGGCCGTCCAAACGGCACCCAGGGGTGACACATGGGAGTCAAGCGCATGGTGTTAAGTTTTGCGCAAAGTGTACGGCTTAAAAGTGATGGCAACTGTTTAGCGGGCCGATGGAAAATTGTTGAGCCCGAAGCGGGCGGACCCAACCGTAAGAGATCCATTGGAATTCAAGAATCTTCGTTTACGAAAATACTCAATTCGTAATGGAATTGTTTGTTTCTTTCTTTTTCCTCTCTTTGTGTGTTCTGTTGCAAAAAGTCTTTCGCCCTCGACGCGTGGAAAGTAAAACAAAACAGACCCTCCAGATGAGGATGATGATGGTGATGATGTTTCTGCCATTTTTCCGTTTTTTCTTCGTCCTCCCCAGCCAAAGTAAGCACCAACCGGAAACGTAAGCGAGGGGACAAAAGTTCGAATTAAATTGCATGACATTCGTGGGGATTCAATATTCATGAAAGTTTTCATTTCCAGCTGCTCGGTGTGCTTTTTGTTGTTTGTGTCTCTTCTGGTGTTGTTCTCTATTTCTAGCATATGCTAAAGACTTGCCACTTGAAGCGGGCCTATCGCTGCCCACCTTTGGCGGCTACGGAAACGGAAGTTCGTTTTACTTGCTCCTGGCTAGAAAATGAAAATGAACGTGCAGACGGTACTGTGTCGTGGAAGGGACTCAATTCCTATTGCGCTTTGTCTTCCCTGGTTTGGGCAGGAATTCGTATCTTGCCGGCGGAAGTAGTCTAACGGGCTGGATTTGTTTCGTGCCGCCCAAGGGACATGTTCATTTGCGGTCCCTGCGTGCCAATGTCATGCGATCACTGTGTCGCACGTTGTGTTGGACAGGCTGTGGGGCATTTTCGTTTCGTTAGAAGGTAGCCAACAAGATAAAAGTAATAGCAGTACCTCTCCATGATCTGGCATACCACATTTCCGAGGGTCGGTTTCAATAAACGATTAGGAGTTTTGGAGTTCATCATTAACGTCTATGCTAGCGCCTAATTGTATGCAATGATGTACTATGTTTAGTACTATTTTGTGTAGTCTTTTTTTGAGTCGGGTTACAGACTTTGCGGCTAATAAAGTTTATTTTCAAATAGAATGCAATAGACGCTTCAAATAATATTTCGCAATACGAAGAGGCTTAATGCCACGATTATTTAGAAATTGTTTTAAGGAAGTAATTTGCTGGTTAAAACTATAGTTTTAGGACTGAACTAGTACTAGAAATCACTTTTACGTCAGATATCACAAACTGAGATTCTAATGTAGACCCGCTTTCGGAACAAAAAACAATCCTGCTCAAAAACTAACTCCAGCACGTGCAAACGTTCCTCCGTCGCCCGGAGGCTTTCCTATTGAATCCTTTCGCTTAACGCATAAAATCACACGAATCGTGCTCTTCTATCATGCCAATAAATAACGGACCAATAAAAAAAAACGCCGAAAACAATAAATACTAATTTTATTACCATCACTTTTGGCTCATCCTTTCCCTCCTCCCATCCGGCAGGATATTAAGCTGCGTCAAATCGTGACCATGGGCTCGCAGGACACGCTCGAGGAGAAGACTGTCACCGTGTGCTACGGGGCCGACTTCGTGAACGTCAACTTTATCAACTTTTGCTGCACGCGCAAGGAAATTGCCCGGGTAAGTAGTGTATTATGGCGCAAAAGAGGAAAGAGGAACTCCCCGAACCGAAAGTCAGATGGCCGGTAGGGCTACTCGTGACGCGCATGAAAGACCACCCATTTCCTGGGATACAAGTCAATTTCCTGCTTTTCGCGAACGAAGTGAAATGGGGAAGTGTGGGGCACGTGATACACAGCATTAGGCCGTCCAAACGGCACCCAGGGGTGACACATGGGAGTCAAGCGCATGGTGTTAAGTTTTGCGCAAAGTGTACGGCTTAAAAGTGATGGCAACTGTTTAGCGGGCCGATGGAAAATTGTTGAGCCCGAAGCGGGCGGACCCAACCGTAAGAGATCCATTGGAATTCAAGAATCTTCGTTTACGAAAATACTCAATTCGTAATGGAATTGTTTGTTTCTTTCTTTTTCCTCTCTTTGTGTGTTCTGTTGCAAAAAGTCTTTCGCCCTCGACGCGTGGAAAGTAAAACAAAACAGACCCTCCAGATGAGGATGATGATGGTGATGATGTTTCTGCCATTTTTCCGTTTTTTCTTCGTCCTCCCCAGCCAAAGTAAGCACCAACCGGAAACGTAAGCGAGGGGACAAAAGTTCGAATTAAATTGCATGACATTCGTGGGGATTCAATATTCATGAAAGTTTTCATTTCCAGCTGCTCGGTGTGCTTTTTGTTGTTTGTGTCTCTTCTGGTGTTGTTCTCTATTTCTAGCATATGCTAAAGACTTGCCACTTGAAGCGGGCCTATCGCTGCCCACCTTTGGCGGCTACGGAAACGGAAGTTCGTTTTACTTGCTCCTGGCTAGAAAATGAAAATGAACGTGCAGACGGTACTGTGTCGTGGAAGGGACTCAATTCCTATTGCGCTTTGTCTTCCCTGGTTTGGGCAGGAATTCGTATCTTGCCGGCGGAAGTAGTCTAACGGGCTGGATTTGTTTCGTGCCGCCCAAGGGACATGTTCATTTGCGGTCCCTGCGTGCCAATGTCATGCGATCACTGTGTCGCACGTTGTGTTGGACAGGCTGTGGGGCATTTTCGTTTCGTTAGAAGGTAGCCAACAAGATAAAAGTAATAGCAGTACCTCTCCATGATCTGGCATACCACATTTCCGAGGGTCGGTTTCAATAAACGATTAGGAGTTTTGGAGTTCATCATTAACGTCTATGCTAGCGCCTAATTGTATGCAATGATGTACTATGTTTAGTACTATTTTGTGTAGTCTTTTTTTGAGTCGGGTTACAGACTTTGCGGCTAATAAAGTTTATTTTCAAATAGTATGCAATAGACGCTTCAAATAATATTTCGCAAGACGAAAAGGCTTAATGCCACAATTATTTGGAAATTGTTTTGAGAAAGTAATTTGTTGGTTAAACTATAGTTTTAGGACTGAACTAGTACTAGAAATCACTTTTACGTCAGATATCAAACTGAGATTCTAACGTAGACCCGCTTTCGGAACAAAAAACGATCCTGCTCAAAAACTAACTCCAGCACGTGCAAACGTTCCTCCGTCGCCCGGAGGCTTTCCTATTGAATCCTTTCGCTTAAATTAAGAGGCCCACGGATCCCCACACCAACCATCGGTTAATTGAAATATCGGCCAGCGCTCAAACCTTATCGGTTTCCGCCAGCCGTACCGTCTGGTCGAAAGGTGATGAAATTTTGATGGACCCTTGGGCGATGCGGCGGGTATTGCTTTCCAAGTTGTTTGGCAAAGTTTTCGCAAACCCGACGGCACAGCACGAAAAAGGAAAAAAAAGAACGTCCCGAACGTCGTGTGGCTGCCGTGTTGACGTAAACTTTGTCCCACCCCTTTTCCAGCGGCAACACTGAACACCCCTTCCGGTTGTATTTACGAGCACCCAGGTGTTCCATCACGACTGCAGCACACACCTTACGGGTGGGTGCCTTTTTTGTCAAGATAAATCAGGCACCTATCATGCCAATAAATAACGGACCAATAAAAAAAAACGCCGAAAACAATAAATACTAATTTTATTACCATCACTTTTGGCTCATCCTTTCCCTCCTCCCATCCGGCAGGATATTAAGCTGCGTCAAATCGTGACCATGGGCTCGCAGGACACGCTCGAGGAGAAGACTGTCACCGTGTGCTACGGGGCCGACTTCGTGAACGTCAACTTTATCAACTTTTGCTGCACGCGCAAGGAAATTGCCCGGGTAAGTAGTGTATTATGGCGCAAAAGAGGAAAGAGGAACTCCCCGAACCGAAAGTCAGATGGCCGGTAGGGCTACTCGTGACGCGCATGAAAGACCACCCATTTCCTGGGATACAAGTCAATTTCCTGCTTTTCGCGAACGAAGTGAAATGGGGAAGTGTGGGGCACGTGATACACAGCATTAGGCCGTCCAAACGGCACCCAGGGGTGACACATGGGAGTCAAGCGCATGGTGTTAAGTTTTGCGCAAAGTGTACGGCTTAAAAGTGATGGCAACTGTTTAGCGGGCCGATGGAAAATTGTTGAGCCCGAGGCGGGCGGACCCAACCGTAAGAGATCCATTGGAATTCAAGAATCTTCGTTTACGAAAATACTCAATTCGTAATGGAATTGTTTGTTTCTTTCTTTTTCCTCTCTTTGTGTGTTCTGTTGCAAAAAGTCTTTCGCCCTCGATCCGGTTGTATTTACGAGCACCCAGGTGTTCCATCACGACTGCAGCACACACCTTACGGGTGGGTGCCTTTTTTGTCAAGATAAATCAGGCACCAGGCGATGGCGAAAGTGTTAAAGAATCGACCGTGGTGAAAACTTTTGTCATGTTTTGTTGTTGCCGAATTTTCGGTGGGATTTTGGGAGTTTGGCACCGAAGTTGGACATTAATTGGACGGACGAGCGTGGGAGTTTAAGATTTAAAGACCCTTACGGTTAATATTTGGATGACGCGCGTTCTTAAAATGGACAGTTCCTTGTGGCTGAAACAGTCTGCTCGGTTGATTAAATGGTTGGCCTCTTGTTTGGTTGAAAGGAACAACATCCTCGGCCTGTGAGACCCGTTGTAGTAGGATTAATGGCATTTATTTTGTCACCTTCGAGTTTCAACAGGAACGATTGTCGTCTTCATCGCGCGCGAAAGGATATTCCCTGGCACGCGGAGCAAAAGTGAAAGCGTAAGCCATAGTAATGATGAACGAAATCAACACTTAATGGCAACTGTTAGCACTGCGAACTCGGATCAAAGCATTCTTTTGCTTCGAATCCAAACAGGGAAGGATTAAGAGTGAAAACAGAAACTCATCGCGCTGTGCCTCCTCATCGTTCTGTTCATGTCCTCGTTACGTTTTACAACGAGTTTCTGCCCTTAGAGAAGCTCCGGTTCTAGCAGACGCCGTAGGATGGATGCTTAACGCGTCATGCTTTATCAAGATTCAACTTTCTTCCTCCAGACCGGCAGTCCATTCCACTCGCAATGTTGCATTTCACGAGCGAAAGTTGTAATTACCCGCTGCTGGGGAGTGGGCTGTGGTTGTTTTGTTTTTCTTATTTAAATCATTCCATTCCGCCGGGGGAGGAAACTCTTTGCACGTGAGTTCTTCGGAAGTTCAGTGAAACGAAACGGAGTGTAATTTCTCGTAAACAGCCTCCCTAACCAGGTACGCTAACACTTGCATGTGAATTCCGAGAACGAAGCCGTATCCGTTCGTATTAAATTATGTGCTTTTTTACCCCAGCACACAACTGGAAAACATGATTTACTTCGGGTGAGGGTAATCGCTTGTAAAATGAGAGTAATTAAAGCTTCAGCTTGAAATCTCTGGAGGTGGGTTGCGTGCTGAAATGGTGAGGATTTCAATTTAAAATTCTGATTTTTTTAATAAAAATATACGCATCGTTTCGCATCTCTTTGATGATACTTTTAATCTGGCTCGTGCTTAGTTGAATATTCCTGCTAGGAAAGCTTTTTTTCCAGCAGATAATCAGCGCGTGTGGCTATTTATTCTTTCGGACGGAAAATTGAAACTATCCGCAAAGAATGCAGCTCGCTTTTCTAATCAACTGAATTATGGCTGATTAATGAACACCTGCCATGCTACGGAGCTATCCTTTCTCATTAGATGCAACCGAAACATACAACAGGGAACACAACTCCGTGCCGTACTGAACACCTCACCGAACCATTTCTTCGGACACATCGTAGTTCTCATGGTATAAACGAAAGCTCTTGAAATCGATCATTCTGTTGATTTGCCGGCGGGGATAATTCACACTTCCCTTCACCGACCTTTGGGGCTAACCTTTTCATCGGTCCGGTGATGTATTTTTCTTCTCGCTTTCCCGTTGTTTGTTGGCCTCGAGCAGGAAAATAGCCCATCGATTGGGGGGAATTCGCACCGCCCGAGATGAGCACCGTAGGTTTCTGGGTCGTTTCTCCATCGGTGGTTCTTTTGTTGCGCATTGCGAAGGTTGACTGGCGCTATCTGCGGACGAGCAGTCCGGAATACCTTGAAAGGGGATGAACGCTGCGAACCAGAGGCAAAAAAATGCTATTCGCATACATACGACACGACGATAGTTGTGACAGTGCAAGGCAAGGATCACTTCACGTGCTGCGGGCCCATGCCCATGCTCGCCGACGTCCAAGGCAGAGACGACGATAAACAATATAAGCTTCTTTTTTACGATTCAATCACGGTTGCCCATGCCCATGCTCGCCGACGTCCAAGGCAGAGACGACGATAAACAATATAAGCTTCTTTTTTACGATTCAATCACGGTGTCACAGCGGGTCATTTTCCTTCCGATTGCCGCGGGCAATTCCGCGACCAACGACTAGGACTGCGGAGACACAGACGCTGACGCTACCCCGCAACGGCCCTGACCAGGCTGGCAGGAATTGTGCCTGCGTTTCCCGTCTTCTTCGCATGGAATAATTTCCCGCCTGGTGGCGGCCCACCCTAACAGCGAATGGGAAAATCGTAAGGAATGGCTTCTCGTTGAACGCTTCTTCTTCTTCTTCCGTTGTGGCAGCCATCAAATCGGTTGTCCAACTTTGTCCTTGTGAGATCGTGGGCAGCGTTTGCGTTTGCCGACATTGAACCGGTGAGGACAAAACATTTCCGACGCTCCCGTTCCAGCTGCGGCCCCATCCTAATCTTTTGATAAAGCTACCTAAACTATGCGTTGTTGGTGGTGGTGCTAGTATGCGTTAGCATTCCCTTCACATCTACTACTGCAGCAGCTCGTTATGGTTTACGGGTGTCTGATATATTTTACTTAAATCCTACGGACGGAAGGTACAGATGATCGATGGCAGGTTGTGCTGAATGATGTAGCTGATGATGATGATGATGACGGGTTGTCACGACTTTGGCTGCAACGGTGGTCCAGTTTGTGTGTAGAGTCCTTGACGGGAGCTTGAAGTGCGTGGCGGGAGCTACATATATGACTAATAAACCCCAAGAAAACGTCCAGGGCTAATGCTGGGTTTGAAAACGGTGAATCGGTAGCGAAGCGCGGACATAAGCGTGGTGTGTGTTTATCGTCCTTTTATGGTTTCTCCTTTTTTGCATAAACAGCTGGCGCGCGCAGAAGGACACATGGGCACATGGTACGGGGTCTATTATACCTATAAAACACTTCTAGATCATGCGGACAGTCATGATGGCACACGATTGACAATATGGCTTTTGGCATGGTGATAAAGTTGAGATTTTCCAGAAATTGTCCTCAAGGGAATTCAGGGCAATATTTATGCGGTCGTATGCGCACTGCAATATATATTTTTACGGCTCAACGTTATCAGTTCTAGTGTGTTGTAAAGGTGTTTTAAACTGTTGTGGGGATGTGATTCAGATTAGGTACGATTTATATGCAGAAGAAAGCGGTTTAGATGATTCTATTATTGAATGAACAGCAAGGTTAGTTTGATGATTCTAATGGGCATAGTTTCTAGAGCATATAATCTTGGTAATAAAAACAGTATAACAGCAATAGCAACTTTAAATTAGCGGCGCCGTCGTTTAGCAGAGAGAGCAAATAAAATTAATAAATTTATTCAAAATAAAAATGGAAACCATTTCTAGAATCTTGGCAAACATAGCATAAACACATTCAATATAATCAGTACTACCATCTTTGAGTCGTAGCGAAACACACCAGCCCCGAATTCCGAGCCCTTTTTGCTCGGCTCAGTCATATTGAATCTAAACCAGCTTCGAGGAACTCATTTGGGCGGGTAAATTTCCGTTTCGTTTATTAATTTTCGGTAATGGTAGAAACAACACACTCTGCAGACAGACAAAAGAAATATCTCGAAGGGTTTGTTTGCACTCCGCGGACCGGGTTTGCTGAGGCATCGGCACTGGCGCAAGCTTTGCTCACGCTCCGCGCAAACCTTGCTGAGGTGATGGAGGCATGCTTTTACAAGAAATTAGGAATCGAGCTCGCAGGCGCAAAACGCTCGCAACGACACACCGTGACGCGTATCCGAGCATTAGAATGGTAAGACGAGAACGATTCGAAAGCAAAACACTGGTATGTGCCCAGCCGTAAACAAGTCAATCGTCATCACAGCTCTTTAATAGCTTTAACTTGAGTTGAGGGCCGTTCTTAGAGACTCTCTCGCTTTATTCGGCAAAACACATCGTGAACGTACACATTTCGCGGGCATCATAAACGCATCCACCGAGCGGGGAGTGGAATTATTTTCGGGAATGAAAACAGGCATTGGACTGTGTGCGGATCCCTCGAGGGCGAACGAGGCTTTTTTTCTGCTACTTTCGATATGATATCCTTTTATGTTTCGTCGAGCTTTGGGAAGGAGCTTCCACGGACTGCGTATATCGAAGGCAGAGAGACGCTTTCCACGTGGCAGCCGCTTGAAGCGATTCTGGTGTTATTGTGCTGTCGTTGTTGTTCATGTCGGCATCGACGTTGTACGTAAACGTCATTGCATTAGACACCACCGACTATCTGTCTGTCTGTCCCTCAGGCGCAAAGGAAGATCCTTCATTTCTCCCTCCTTCCAGAAACATCCCGGGATGTCGGATTTAGTTGATTACGAAAAGGATGATGAGCATGACGAAGAGTAATGAATCAACGCAACGAAGGTTATCCTTCGCGAAGTGCGACTGTGTGGCAGTTGCTGTGGGGGAGTAAGTGCTGTTGCGGATGCAGTTTGCAACAATGCAGTGAGCGAATACTATCTCTTTGTGTGAACTTGAATCATAAATATACTTCCCAGCGCGCAGTGGAAGCAGCTTAATCTCTTAATGCTCGAGTGTACTCCCGGATGATTAATTAAATACTACAACCCGTATAACAGATTATGCGGGATTCACCAACACAAAAGCAGAAGCTGTACTCGATTTAATCTTAAATACATAATTTCAATCCTTGTAGAAATCCTTGGGACACATAAAAGATGATTGTAACTATCACTAGCCGCACTGTGTGCTAGTGACTTCCACACACAGACAACCGACAATCGACTGCTTTGGGTGGCTTTGTCACGAAATGGAACAAACCGGACCCGGTTTCTCGGAGTAAACTGCAACATTGCGTTAATGCGAGGTCAACGGTCAATGGAGCCTTTGTCGATCGAATTAGTGTGTGGGTGTGTGCGTGTGTTCGGTTCTTGTTGTCAGAGCGCCAGGACGTGACTTTTTCCGGATAGGGTGTTTAGCTACAGGGAGATAAAAAAAACACAACAATCATGATGTACAAGGGCATGACGGAGGAAGGAAATCGTTGGAAAATATTGCCGTTTTGTATTCGTTGTGACATTGCGTATGCTGCAATCAAACACTGATTGTGTAGGCGATGTTGTAGGAAGTTGTTATGATAAACCTTTTTTAGCAAACCAGCATGTAGCAGGGAATGAAAGGAGTTGCTCTACTGATTGTAACTTCCTCTGCATGTGGAAGTAGTTAAAAAGAATCTCCTTGGAACAATCGGAGCCGGCCGCAATTGCGACTGTAACGATCGTTCCCTTCCAACCATGTAAACCAGGTTGTAATTTAATTCCCTTGTCTGTCATTAATGAGAAATGAGACACACCGTGCCTGCAGGCTTTGTGATGGCGGAAATCATTTTGAACGATTCAGCCGGTTTTATTCTTTGTTTCAACTCATTTTTGAATAATAGATGGCGACTCGACACTGCACACACTTACGTTGACGCGCTTATCACCCGAGCTCATTCTACATGCAGCTGATGCTTGGAGGCCCAGATTTGTTTTAAACTCATCGGAGACGTACGTAGAATTAAACTAATCTCCGGGGGATATTTCAGGGGTGATTCCTGCGAAGTACCTTTCACAACATGTTTTATGAACCTACAGAATCACAAAAGAAACTTTTCCAAAGGAAAGATTTTATAATAATTATCAGCTATTGTCATTGATGTAGTTTTTTGTAAAGCATTCTTTGTAAAAAACTTCTAACTGCTCTTGAAATCTAGCATGTTTTGAAGTACGTTTCCTGTAACCAACTTTTCCTCTTTAAGGTGTACAAACTGAAGTGGCTCATAACAAATGTGTTTAGGAAACGAACAGATCACAATTCCGGAATCGAGGAAATGAACCTATAATTCACGATCTTCAAACATCATCAATTCTACCCTCTTGTGGGGAAGGCATGCTAGTTTATCCTTAAAAAAAGGCTTTGTAAAGCGTAAGACATTCTCTGTCAGGCATATTTTCGCCTCTATGTATGCAATCCGCTCGACTCGTAAATATTGCTTCATGCTTCCTTTTTTATCGCTTTACCTTCCATTCTAATAATTATTTGCTTATAGTCAGTTGATTAAAGGTTTCCCTCGGGAAACTTAAGTAGTGACATCATTTAACTTTTATTTAGCGTTCCGGGATAAATCACAACGCCCATCGTTACTAACATTGGAAATTACACACATACGCACACGGCTTACACGAACAAAGCCGCCTCAATGGAGATTAATATCGATGCTAATAAACGAGCAAGGTCGCCTGTAGCCGAATGTGGTTATACGCTGGTCCGCGCGCCCGACAAACTTTAAATGCGTAAACTTATACCCTAATGCCTGTAGTGTCACCGTGTCGCGAACGGTTGAATACTTTGACTTCGTCCCGCTGTAGCACGCAGCGGAATCATCTCGAAAGTTGATTAATGAAGAAAGTTAAATAATTAATTTAATGTTTATCTGCCGTTGGGGAAGTTTTCTAGCGCGCGCGCCGCGTTGTAGAGTGTTGCCGTGCCTGCCGGGTGGTACCGCGCATAAGCAACCACATTTGCAAATGTGAATTCCAGAGTGTGTGTGTGTGTCAGGGAGACCATGAAAACGATAGGTTTGGGGATAATTTTGGAATTTTGTGAACAATACTTTGTTGCCACGAGCCGGGTGGAAAATTGGCGGAAAGATATAAGTGGCTCGAACGGGTCGGCAACTTTATCACGATAGTTTATACCTGCTGTCGAGAAGAATTACAATTAGCATCAAGAGTTGAGTGCGTTCTATGACGGGTACGCTCGAGAGAAGGCTTAAATGATTATTTCGTTCCTAGCTCTTGGTTTCCCTCGGGAAACTTAAGTAGTGACATCATTTAACTTTTATTTAGCGTTCCGGGATAAATCACAACGCCCATCGTTACTAACATTGGAAATTACACACATACGCACACGGCTTACACGAACAAAGCCGCCTCAATGGAGATTAATATCGATGCTAATAAACGAGCAAGGTCGCCTGTAGCCGAATGTGGTTATACGCTGGTCCGCGCGCCCGACAAACTTTAAATGCGTAAACTTATACCCTAATGCCTGTAGTGTCACCGTGTCGCGAACGGTTGAATACTTTGACTTCGTCCCGCTGTAGCACGCAGCGGAATCATCTCGAAAGTTGATTAATGAAGAAAGTTAAATAATTAATTTAATGTTTATCTGCCGTTGGGGAAGTTTTCTAGCGCGCGCGCCGCGTTGTAGAGTGTTGCCGTGCCTGCCGGGTGGTACCGCGCATAAGCAACCACATTTGCAAATGTGAATTCCAGAGTGTGTGTGTGTGTCAGGGAGACCATGAAAACGATAGGTTTGGGGATAATTTTGGAATTTTGTGAACAATACTTTGTTGCCACTAGCCGGGTGGAAAATTGGCGGAAAGATATAAGTGGCTCGAACGGGTCGGCAACTTTATCACGATAGTTTATACCTGCTGTCGAGAAGAATTACAATTAGCATCAAGAGTTGAGTGCGTTCTATGACGGGTACGCTCGAGAGAAGGCTTAAATGATTATTTCGTTCCTAGCTCTTGAATGTTAGTACCAAAAATTCTCCTCGGACACATTATCACAAAACGTTTGAGTGTGCAACGAAACGTTCCACGAAACGCTTCATAACGCGCACCCGACAAACAACCCGACGTCACCGAAAATCAAACCTGACACGCGGTGCAGGAGCATATTTTTCCGACTCTGCTGGAGCAAACCGGTCCACGTTTGGGTTGGTCGTGGAGGGTGGCTGTGCGACAGACAGACTAGACGGTGTAGGCTGCTGTAATTTCTCCGCTTTCTAACAAAGCCATCAGCACCTGCGAAGACACGAACCGAGCGTGAAACACGCTGCCGCTCGGGGTGCGTTCCGGTGGAAAATTTGTTCTCTCAACCGAATCGACCGAACCGACGTCTCTCGACGCTGCCGTCCTGAGGCATCGGGACGGGGTGTTTGGGTTTTGGCAGGGAACATCCTTTTGCCAACAGGAGCAGTGAGCCGGCTATAGGCCTGTCAACAGCAGAAACAGCGAATAGACC
>KZ072861.1:176277-192502 GCA_002091845.1 Anopheles cracens | reverse complement strand
TCGTCGGATCGGGAATGTTGCTAGTCGAGGCGTTTATCGATCCGGCGTACGTATCGTCCAAGAAGCTTTCGCTTTCGAGTTCCCGGTCGTCCGTGTCCTGCAGGAGGGGCCGTGTATTCGTTGCATAATCCATCGTGAGGTCCTGGCTTCGGTTGTTGTTTTGTTACGTTCACTTCACTCCGTTTACCCGTTGTTACTCATCAGAACGAGTGCACACAATCATCACTACCATGGCAACCGATGGCTCCTGCGATGGCTCATCCGTGACTGTGCGTTTGTTCAGCCGTTCGCAACAAAGGGTTGGAAGCTGGGCGTGCTGGAGCTCGCGAGACAGATGTTCGTTCGCGCTAATTCTCTCGTTGCGTACGCGATTGCTGCTATTGATAAGAGACGAAACACACCAGCCACCCACTTCCCGGGTCGTGTGATAAAGCTGAAGGACAGCCGTCGTTTAGAGTGGGTCGTGTTTGGAAGTTTCTCTTCCAACTCGCCACTTGCACTTCGTCGTTCGGGGTGGGTCGGTATGCACTATGCGGGCTGCAATTACTGCAACGATGCACCGTTACGGGGCTACGGAAAAGTGAAGCAGCAAGACAAAGGTACCAGCATACGCGGTCAACAAAACGCACAGCTGATCGATCCGATTGAGGTTGAGAAAGCCAAGCAGATACATCACATAAATACAAGCCAGGGAGAGAAACTATGAATCACGCACTGAACTGACCTCTTTTTACTAAGCAAAAGACAACAAATACACTTGTAAATTCCTTGTAATCGTTAGTTTAGAATAAATTTTAGTAGGAGAATTTTTGTTTATTTTATGCAAACTCAATGTAGAGGTCGCCAGGTCGCCGAAAAAACCCGTTTTGACGTTTAAAAAAAGAAGAAAAAAATAAATAAACTGACATCCGGTCACCTATCTGTCAAACGATGTTTACATTTTGTTCGAACGATCGGAAAGGGCATATTTAAATGAAAAACCTCAATAAAAACCACTTTATTCTCCAATTGCTAGCTGCTTCTGATATCCTCCTCCAAGGAAAGGACAGATTACTGCATTGCATGAAGATGGTTTCGTTCGTGGAACAATAAAACAGATTGATTATATATACAGTGGACGCAAAAGGTAATCTGTACTTACAAAACGCGATACTATTTCGCCTACCAAATGCGAGTTGTGTGATGATTATTCATATATGTGTGACCTCATGACGTGAACAAAAATTACCCGTAGACGTCAAACTTTGTTTTCAAGATGGGTACCGTAACGGGCCTATGACCTTCCTTAAATTTCCTTGTGTTTATAATCTCTCCAAAAGACAATTTAATTGACAGTTGTTTTTGTTGTATGCAAATCATATCTAGAAAACTATAGCAAGACGGTTCCTCGCTGTTGGTAAGAAGATCCCAATTTTGAACAAATTCGACTCACATTTCCCCATAGTACACTTTTCATCGGATGAATTTGGTTATTCCAGTACGTCGTTGGATTATCCGTAGACGTCAGAGCGAACTGACAAAATTGACCGAATAATCCGATCACTCCTATGTGGCAAAACTGCTCGAATGAAGCTTTCGCGTGGGAAGCTTTTATAAAATTGTTAAGCTATTTGAAATATTTAGTATCGTTATTTTTTAATTGAAGCGTTATGACGTACTAAACTATTACTTTTAAAACTGCACGCGCCACGTCAAATGTCTTTATTTTAACAGGTCTGAACCTAGAATTTTGATACTTTTCTCGTTAATGGGGTGATGAAGTTTGGTGATGATCACTGAACTGCCCGGGACTTGTTAAGCTTTTGCCTTGTACATAAAACTAAAACCTCCTGTGCATAGATCTCCTGTTCGTCCGAAAGTGTATTACTTTTGGAAGTAATCCCATTCCCGCTTCACGTTTCTCTCCGTTACAAAACTTGACGATTTGAGTAAATAAAACCAAACTAGCCACCCACTCAAGTTTCGTTTTTCCAACGAAATGGCCCTCCCGGTGGAGAAATAGTATCGGAAAGTGAAGTCGATAATATCGAGCAGCCATCAATTCGTCCGTCAATTGATATCTGATCCACCAGCGGAGCATTACCACCCAGCAGGGTCGTTCGAAGCGTGCGCGCACGCGATAAAACACGATCCAGTTTCCCTTTTGATATGCTTGACGCTAGAAAACTTTTCCTGCACGGAAACGGGGTAGGGCGAGGGCCCTTCCGAAGCTTGAGCTCGTGAAGCATTGTCACCAATTCTTCCAACACTTATTGGCACCAGCTCCCAGCCTCCGTTCCCAGCTCCCCGGGGCGACCCGGCGAGTCACAGTTCGATTAATCGGAATCGCGATGCTTGCAAACAAGTGGTAATAAATAAAAGTTCTGCAGCTCCAGTGGAACGGAACGGGTGGAAGGGAAAACGGCAACAAAGGAGAGCGAGAATAGAAAGAAACAGACTTGGAACTGTGCAGTGTCGGTAATAAATTTAAGTTGCTTCCCATTCATCCAAGACTTGCTGGGTGCCAAGGGAAGTCACGGGAGGACCATTTCCCTGCTTTACTTCCGCAGCGCGTTATTTCAATTCCAATTGAACTCCGCTGAGGGTTTGCAACTCTTTTCCCTGTCTGGCTCTGCTTGTCCCTACGACTCCCGCCTTGCGCGGGATACAAGTTGAAGTGGCATTTCCTTTTCGTGCTCGCTGGACAGCAACGCCCCAACTGGGAACGCGTCGTTTTTGCCTACGCATTGTCTTCCTGCTGCGAAGACTTCTGCTGTTTTCTTCAGTCGTCAATGGATGTTCGCTTCCAAAAACAAAAACCCCAAGAAAAGTCCGCTGTCAAATAAAAATTGCATTACAATGAAGCCCCTGGAAATGTGATCCCCGCACACCGGGTCGGTTATGATGGAAATGAAATTACGAAAGATATTGAATCTTTACCTTCATCACTGCGGGAACACGCGCCACCCTGCGCTGCCTTGAGTTGAACGTGCTGAAGGAAAGCAACAAGCAATATTTTCAGTTTAGAGTTCGACCTAACGTTTCTCCCGCAGCATATTGATGCGCTTCCAGTACGCAGGGCTATAAATTGACATTTATTGAGTGGAACGTGCGGCAGGTTTCGACGAAAAGAGCACCAGAGCGGGCCAGTCTAGTAAGCATGCCGTAAAAGCTCATTTCAAACGGCGTACTAATTGAAAGCTTCATTAGCATCATGGAGCAATCATACCAGCGAGTGAAAAGTGTTCATAAAAGGGGATTTTGAACCTTATGGACGGATGCTTTATGGCGTAGGACAACCTTGAGCTCGGGTTGAAACGTTCATTTACTAGGAAAAGCTCCAGCGAGTAATATGCCCCTGAAAGTATGCACGATGTACTTAACGTACTTCGTTTTTAGTACAACTGTGAGGTTCGTTCAATGGGCTACTTCTTCACGGTGAATAAAATTTCACCATCACATCGTGCGATGTTCGATGGGAGGATCTTTCAACTGTTGATGAACCTCATCAAAAACTGGCAGGAAACCTTTCGCCACGAATTACGCTTATCAGGCGAACGGATCGTAAAGATAAGGACCGCTTAGTGCTCCGCTCCAAGGATGTTTACCCCAAAGGAAACATGACCTCGGGCGGGTGGGAAGAAGTTAAGGCACCAGTACCGGCTCAATTGTTTTAGTGCCTCCACCGCAATTTGAGGTTAAACCTACCTCTGTTTCACCCTACCTGTATCAGTAACAAATCCCAACCTGTGGGGATTGGGATTTGTAACGACGCGATGAGAGCTTTGGCTCACAGTAAAACTAAAAGAAAATGACCCTTCAGTTCCACCGCCGGAAAATTGACTCGCAATATTGAAAATAAATTTTTAAATCCCAACCGTAGTAGACAGCGCCCCGCCACGCGAGGGGCCCGTTTATACCTGGTAGCTGTAGTGTTATGGTGTCTTTTCCATTGAGCGATTTTACGACCACACGCGAGGGAGAGGGGTCTCGCAATTTTCGACGGACGCGGATGCCATTTTGTCTCGGGTCGGTTAGCCTCGACAAAGCAGGTTTCGACGAAAAGAGCACCAGAGCGGGCCAGTCTAGTAAGCATGCCGTAAAAGCTCATTTCAAACGGCGTACTAATTGAAAGCTTCATTAGCGTCATGGAGCAATCATACCAGCGAGTGAAAAGTGTTCATAAAAGGGGATTGTGAACCTTATGGACGGATGCTTTATGGCGTAGGACAACCTTGAGCTCGGGTTGAAACATTCATTTACTAGGAAAAGCTCCAGCGAGTAATATGCCCCTGAAAGTATGCACGGTGTACTTAACGTACTTCGTTTTTAGTACAACTGTGAGGTTCGTTCAATGGGCTACTTCTTCACGGTGAATAAAATTTCACCATCACATCGTGCGATGTTCGATGGGAGGATCTTTCAACTGTTGATGAACCTCATCAAAAACTGGCAGGAAACCTTTCGCCACGAATTACGCTTATCAGGCGAACGGATCGTAAAGATAAGGACCGCTTAGTGCTCCGCTCCAAGGATGTTTACCCCAAAGGAAACATGACCTCGGGCGGGTGGGAAGAAGTTAAGGCACCAGTACCGGCTCAATTGTTTTAGTGCCTCCACCGCAATTTGAGGTTAAACCTACCTCTGTTTCACCCTACCTGTATCAGTAACAAATCCCAACCTGTGGGGATTGGGATTTGTAACGACGCGATGAGAGCTTTGGCTCACAGTAAAACTAAAAGAAAATGACCCTTCAGTTCCACCGCCGGAAAATTGACTCGCAATATTGAAAATAAATTTTTAAATCCCAACCGTAGTAGACAGCGCCCCGCCACGCGAGGGGCCCGTTTATACCTGGTAGCTGTAGTGTTATGGTGTCTTTTCCATTGAGCGATTTTACGACCACACGCGAGGGAGAGGGGTCTCGCAATTTTCGACGGACGCGGATGCCATTTTGTCTCGGGTCGGTTAGCCTCGACAAAACGACCCGCTCGGATTACTATTCTCTCGCGCGGGATCTTTGGAGGCGGATATGTTTGATCAAAAGTTTCTGTCGTGTGAGGTGCTTGTTTTTACGATGCGATCTCGCACAAGTTTTTGGGAACTAATCAGCAGCTTCCGGTGGGATATTGCGCGCGGTTGGATGGTTATGGGATGCGAGTGTGCGCGTATCGGGAGTTTGTCTCCTATGGATTATGACTTTGATGGCTGTGTCTGTTGTTTGACGGTGTGTTGCTCTTGATAGCAACGTACTACTGCTCCACCACGGAATGCTGTTAAAAAAGCTACCTTTTGGTGACTTTTTGTGCATGAAAACACATCCCCGGGAGGAACGAGCTACATGATGTTTATTATAGCACAACAACAAAAACGTTGAAGATTGCAGTTCTCTTCCAGCAGGACACATAAAAGCACAACAGCGTGGAGTAGAGCCGCAAGGCGAAACTTTCCTTCCCTAATGTGTTTATCTAGCTTCCAGCAGCACCGGCAGCAGCCTTGGTCAGACCAGACACTAAAGCGGTCGGAAGTTTTCTAATAGATTAAGACTGCCCAACCATAAAGTTGGGGATCTTGGTCCGCTCGGAAGAAAATTTGAGTTTGAGTAAACTTGCAGCCTGCAAACTCCTCCTCGTCCGGCTGCATTTCGGGAGGCGAGAGGTTTTTGCGGTGTAGATTTTAAGCTTCGCCGCAAATGAGCTGCACTCTCGCAGGCTTACCGTTGGAAGGGAGGGGGTTTTGTGGTGTGGGTGTATGTTTGTGTGAGTGTGTGCACTCGCGCTGCATTTGTGCATGCTTCACCCTCGTGCAATGCACAACGCGCGCGGAAAATGAACAAAATGAAAGCGCTTTTTCTATTCATACCCGGCTCGATTGATTTCGGCTCCAGGTTCCGGTGCAAAACTGGCATTTTCATTGGCGTGTTGTGCTGCAAATTGCATTCCCGGACCGTGGTGGTTTTTTTTTATTATTTTCGAATGGATTATATGTTTCCCGCGGTACTCTCAGTAGGCACTTCAAAAGAAGTGTCCGTTTCCTTAACTACCAAGCGCTGGGTTGCGCAGGGCAAACGGGTAGAGCAGGGCTGTAGTGCAAAATATGAGCAGTGTGATTACGAACCCACCGCAGCAGGGAAACGAAATAAAACTCGTTATTGCCGACACAATGGTCAGGGCGTACTTCGCTGTTGCCAGTTTTTTGATAGCGGTACGGCGAAAAGAGGCTTTCATTTGGGGCCGCTCTTATTAGAAGCGCCAATGGCGGGCGGTTGTGCCGACTTAATGAAACTGATGCAGAATTCGTCGGAAGGCTCGGAAAACTAATTTAATTTGGTTTTCTGCTGGCGGTTTTGAAGCAGGGTTTTTTCATTCGAAACTGTAAAAGCACATGGTGTACAATGCAATTTGGACATATGAAAAGGATCGAGAGGGTTTTGAACATCGACATGTACAGTTTATTGCATTCATTTAGGCGTGTGAAATTATTAATTTCTGTGTTTTTTAATATTCAATTAATTTAGTTGCATACCTTTTGCCTCAAATGTTATGTACCAGCTAAACATGCTTTATCAACATTTTATTCATACATTATTTTCACAGTCTTGATAAAGTTTGCCAACTAGTTTCATGAAGAATCATACTGCAAACATTCAGGCGGGACTGTTGTACTGTAAACTTAACAATATAATCAATTCTATAACAAATATTACGTTTTGCAGTTTTAAAGAGTTTCGTATGCAATGAGTAAAGGCTCGTTTATGAGTGAGCACAAACAGTCCAGATGCTTCTGCAGCTTTATCGACAACTGTCAGATGGATTTCCAAACGGCCTGCTTCTGTGTTTGCTGCCGCTTTGATGCTAGATGGTATTGGAAAGTGTAAACAATTTTAATGATTCTGTACCATGCGTACGATGCGATACAACCACATCATGCGTTATAATGGGACACACCCATACCAGGATCGATATTATTTCTAGAGCGAAATGAACACCTTATGTGGAAATCGAGAACTCCTCCGGAAGCCACCACCATAAGCAATTTAAATATGTTGGAATGGTTTGTGACAGGGACGGTTCAGGTGAGAATAACAAGCAATCAAATGAAATTGCTTCTGAAGCTCCACAAACGCTTTCGGTTCGGGGTGGGGGAAGGCCTGGCAGAAAAGACGGTCTTTCTTAGAACGTGTGTGATTGTGAGAGTTTATTTTGTCGTCTTCAATTCCAAGATGCTGTTGGAAAAATAAGAAACATACGCTAGAACCGAGAAACGTTAATTAGAAACGCGTGCAGCTTCGTGGAAAATGTTTCGCGCCCATCGCACTGATATGGTTTGTGACAGTTGCAAAAATTGCCATTTCCAAATTTCGCGAAGCAATCAAAAACTCGACGTGATGGAATGGCGGATGGGCAAAGAAAACACAAACGCCGGAAGGCGGGAAGGCAACAGCGCAGTGGAACCATTGAAACAACAAATGAGTCTGTCAGAGCCGATGATGAACGAATTTTCACAAACTGTCACTTGGCGCGTTGCGTCGCACTCCCCGCCTCCCTCTGCGTCGTACTCCCACCGATCCCGGTTTGTTAATCTGGGAAAAATGAAAGTTACTTTCTATTTTAATAGCGAAAGCTTTCCCATCCGGTTCCGGAGCGTGAAGGGGGAGAAAAATAACGACGACGAGAACGCAGCGGTAGCAATTTTTACCGCTTTTGTTAAACCATCCCGCACAGCGACTCGTGAGCAAATCAAGAGTCGTGATGGGAGCGATGCTGCAGCTTAAGAAAGACGCGCGGAAATAGGGCAGGTTGCCATCGAATGTAAATCCTACCAGGATTCGGAATCGTCGTGGGCAAGCAGAGTAGAGTTTTATTTGCTGAAGCAAATTGAAATTGAGGGGTTTTCGCTTTCGATCGGCGGTCCATTTGTGACCAACCGTTCGAGGGACCTGTCCACTTAATTCTGTTCGCGGTATTCCAGGGTGGTTTTCGATGAGTGATTGAAGGCCGAGCTGACATTTAATCAGGTTGGGCTAGATAATACTACTGGGCTTACGTTTTTTCTGTTATGGCAATTAGTTTAAACATGTTAAATATGGTTTTGCTATAATACAATGCGTTAATTCAATGCGCCTAAAAGTATGCATTTGAATATATCTTAGTACATTAATGTTTGTTGAAAACGTACACTTATTTGCATACTTTGAGGCGTTCATCTCTACCGATAGACACGTCGTGTATCATTTTCACCAAAAACTTAGTGTTTCTTCACATCGCAGAGCATTAAACCAAAACAATCGCATTAATTGCTTCTCCAGGGAGATAGTTTTCCCGAATGAATACGAATTTAATCACTGTTCTCCTCCCGCCCGCTCAACTTTGGACGAGATTGGTTTGGAAGTCAAACAAGGAAAAAAGTGTCCCTAACGCCAGAAAGTTCCCCGTGCCCTGACAAATGCGAAAGGCGCGTTGTTCGCGAGTTTATCGACATCACTCTTCCGCCCTCTGGAGACGCCGGGCGGGGTTGCGAACGTTACGGTGCCGGATCGAATTCTCAACTGTTTGAGCTAGCTTTCGAAGCAAGAGTCCCCGGACCGCATCACACGTTCGCACAACTGCATACGAACCGCATAAAGAACAAACATCACATACGCGACTCATTCGTGAGACGCCGGCACACCGCGTGCACTTCCGTTTGAGGGTCCAGCACGAGCGGGATAGATGACGTGCACTGCAGAGAAGAGGAGAAGTTTTCCCGACTCGGAACGCCTTGCCGAAACTGCGAACTTTCGTAAACCAGTTGTAGTTCATTCGCACGACTCGCCCAACGCGAACGGTTGCCTCGGGGGACTTTCGCGGTGTACAAACACAACAACTTCGTGATGGAATTATAATGTCGCATTTGAGATAGGAGCGCGAAAAGGGGTGGAAAATTAGGTGTACCCAAAACAAGACACGGATGTGTTTCGTCTACGCGATGGGGATGGGAATTTCCGCAGATAGCTCCGCCAAACCGGGCGAACGAGGGCTGTAGCTGCTGCTGTAAGCATCGTCTGTAGAGACACCGCGTTGTGAGAGCTTTAGCTGTGAAAGAGTTTATTTCATTTAACACTCGAGCTTCCTTTCGCTGTTGTTTTTTGTTTTGGGAAATAGTTTTCTTCTCTTTGACGCGTTTATTTGCACAGAGTGATGTGCTTTATTGCAATAAGTATGAGGTTTGTTTGTGAGTGGTTTCTCATCTTCATCTGTCGAGTTTATCGTTTGATTATTGTGCTCATGTCATTTATTTCAGAAATTACCATGAAGTCTTCTCTTATGCATCGATCACATGATAATGTATAGTTATACTAACGAACTTTATATTATATTTAACAACTTAACAACTTGATAACATTTCAAAAAGTTGCCGTTGTTGCAAGCTTCTTAAGTAGTCAAAACATACGTGCAATCATCTTTAAACACATGTTGGATTCTGTTAATTCGTTTCTGTTTGAGTAGAGCAATCGTTTGTGACAAACAAACACCGATCTTCTAGTGCAGAGAAATAGTACAAACTAGAATATCAATATGAAAATTGTTTGTATATAATGTTCAATATCTAACAACAAAAGTAGGTAACTCAGTTATTAAAATAACAAAACGAACTGCGTACAAAACATTGTTTGAATACAACGAAATAACGCAGGCAATAGTGTTAAATAGATTCATAGAATCGATTTAACAAATTGAAGAAGCTATTAAATAGAAATTAAAACATGATGATGATACATTTCAATTACATATCTTCTGGAGCCGTAAGCAGCATTATACCGGGCAAAACCTTGCAACCGTCTGCTATCACCTTCACGTCATAATGTTTGCCTTTTAATAGCATAGAAAAGAGCATCGGGGCTAAGATCTAGCCATCGTCTTACATCGTCTTCCGCTGGCATGGCGTCTCGTTCTCCGTTCCCTCTCTCTTTCTCTCTCTCACTCTCTCTCTCTCTTCCTCACACACCCTGCAAACAGCAATATCTACAAGGATTTACGAAACCAAAGGTAAATAGTTAGTACGCCAGGCGTAGGTATCGCGTAACCGGACGCATGGCGGCCCCGGCACTGGGAATGTCACTAAGAATTGTGACACCATGGTACGCTCCGAGCCAAAACCACTTCAACCGCGGCTCGGCCGGGCACCGTTGCTGCATTCCGGCTGCAGCATTCCATGCCCTGCGCCGGAAGGGCTGGATGGTGTTTCATTGCCAGTTTGTTCCTGAGAGCTATGAAATTTGATCTCTCCGGGCTGCATTCCACCCGGGCAGAAGGACCCGGCTGTCCTCGAGTTGTGGCAGGCAAATAAAATATTACGAAAGTGTATTCATATCTCAGGGCCGGTAGTGGGAGGCCGCCTGCAGCGGTTTCGTGCATGTGCTTTACCATTGGTTCGCTTCTTTCGTTCACCGGTGGTCGTGCATGCATTCCTTCGCACCGGCACGTCGCAGCGGATGTTTTGAGGTTTGAAACTTCGCCCGAAAACGAATGTCTGTAAAGTCCAAAACGGAGCAAATTGAGCCCGACTGCGGCTGCGGCACCAACTGCAGCCGAACTGTGTGCTGTGTGAGGCATACTAATGTAAAGCAATTGTATGTTTATTTTGCTTGTAGCACTTTTGTAACATCTTCACATCCCGGGGGCTAGTTTACTATTCTGTCGGGCAGCATGCGAACTGGAGTCTGCATGCATGTAGATGACTTATGAGGGCATTCGTTCAGCTTTATTGTGGGTTTTGGCTGAGCGAAATTTGAGCGGTGTTTTATTTTGAAATATTTCCAAGACAACGCTCAAACCCATTCGAACAAGTCACCTCAGCAATCTCACGTTACATCTTACGTCGTTGCATCCAGGCAAGTAATGCGATTAACGAACCACCACCCAGCGCTTGGCACACTTTGTTTTCCTTCCGCCCCACGGCACAGATTGACCACCGAGCACCGACGGAGTGGCGGAGAAAACAAACCAGAACCGGAAAGTAAAACAAATTACACTTGAGGGTAATTTAATTTTAATTATTCGAATGCATAAATTTGTCCTTCTCGTGGGTGACTCGACCGCTTGCAGTGGTTCCTATAAAGGCCCGACAACGTTGGCTGATGCTGAAATGGACAACTTTTGCCGTTCTGGGGCAGTTGGTTGGCAACATAAAGGAGGAAACAAGTTTCATACTGTAGTGCAACTTTTTCAAGGTAAATCTGTGGCTAGAAAGTAAGCCGTTGATGTGGCATTCCAGGTGTATGGAGCTGCTTTGATGGAAGTATTAAACGGTTTGAGTCATGGATAACCTCATAGATGGCGCTGGTGAGCCATTGCGCATTGTTGGCGAGACAGTTTCACTTCATTGTTTGTATTTGAACGTGTGATGTGCAGTTTATATTATATTTCAATACTGTTCATGTTGTTCATGTGATGTTTAAAGCGTTTAAGTATTTCTCGTTAGCTCATTTCAAAACATAAAATGTATCTAGAAGCCTTTAACGGAGGTCAAATCATAATTGCCGTCAAAAATAAAACAAGACGTTCCTTTTCTTAACTCAATTATTAGAAAAAAAGAGCATGAACCGTTCTTACTCATTCAAACCGAATGTCTTCTCTCGTACAAAACACGACACAAAGGAGCCATCGTTTAACGCGATAACGATCTTCCACTTACGGCGACTTAAAAGGAGCAACATAGTCGGTTTGCTTCATGTTTGTTTCCATAAAACCGTCGCTTTCCTCCGTTCGCTACGGTGTACGTGCAGTGTAGCTCGAAAAATTTGCATGAAAATATCCTTCAATCAGTGCAGCGGGCAGCCTCGCTGCCGGAGCTTCATCAACGTCCTTTAAGCGACGAAGAAACATTTGGTACCGAGAAGAAAAAAAAACCTACCCACCATGTCGTTTCGCCTCAGATGAAAAGAGCGAACCTTCGAGGTACGTACAAGAATTGATGAATGATGAAAGGTATCATAAAACTCCACCATTGTTGCACGCGGGGACCAAGAGCACGGGGGCCAACAGTGCAAGATTCATCACAAAAGTCGTTTCTCTTCGGTACCAAATCCTTCGGGAGGGAAGCCAACGTTGAACCGTTCGCGTACGGCCACGCTGTCGCAAGCAGTTTTGCGCCCGTTGCATACTAAAAGGCGCAAGTGAGTGAAAATGATGAGAAACTTTTCCATCAACCAACGGTTGGAGGGAGGGTTGGAAAATCTATTGGGAGTGCCAATGCGTGTTCGGGCGGGAAGGAGACTCTTTCCGATCGATGTTATGATGTGTTTTTCCCGAGAAAAATGAAAGTTTCTTCATTCGTTCATTTCATTTCTTGTCGGTTTGAGCATTACGTTAGAGGGGGGGCACAAAAATGCACGATAATAACGAGATAGCAAAACAAGTGGTAGTGAAAACGTGCGGCGAGCCTTCAAAAATACCGTACAAACACTGTCGTAAGCGACGATGACGAAGCTTTTCCTCCCATCGGCAGCAAGCAGTAAGTAATGGAGCCGCACCGTTCGCCCGGAGTAAATCTCCGTGGAACTGTACACTGTCAATAATTCAATTTCTGAACTTTCTCATTCTCGGACGCGATTTCCCTCGGGGCTGCGTGAAGCAAAAGTTCGCCGCATTTTTTGTGCACGTTCCGGGCCTCTAACACACATCAAACGTCGCTTCGAGTGTGGAATCGAGCCCGAACCCGGACCCGGAGGATCCGATGCCGCGGGCGAGGAAAGCGCATAAATTACGCCCATCGTATGCTGCAACTCAATACAGGAGCCCCGGATACTTGTTGATTGGAATGTTCAACCTGGCTCGTGGGGCTGTGATTCGTACGGAAAGTTTATTTTTTCTGCGCTCCTGAACTCGATCCGACGTTTGAGAGGATGGCTCCTGACAGGCTGCCCTCGATGGGATTACGATTTAATTTATTTATCTTGGGTGTAATGAAATTAAAGTCCAAATCCTAGCCGCTCATCCTAATTGATATTTATTCTTTGCGCTCGCCAGTTCGTTCCGATCGCTGCTGCGTTACGCACTCGGCACGTGCTTTTCCCTTTCGCTTCGATAGGCTTGAGGGGTTGGTGATGCGTTGCGTAAATAATTCAGCGTACTGACTCGCTCGAAAAGAAAGGACGATTTCGCGAATCCTACGGTTAACGATTGAGGAAGCATTGAGTCTTTGGAGGTTGTAAATTACGTTTACCTTGCTTGCGTTCGAGGACGTGCTCGCCGCAGCAAATCACCGCAAGTGTTATGATCTGTTTCTCCTTCCTAGCTTCTGGAAATGGCTGAGTAAATAATTTGCTTTCCTTAAAGGCTAGTGAATAAGGCGACGTAATTCGGTAAACTCGTTAATCTAGTGCAAACAATAAGCGGCAGAGCGTGCAGCTCAACTGTTTTCCAATAAACAAGCTATGATTTGATATTTTATGAAGCAAAAATACTTGGAAAAGTTACCACCAAAGCAACTATGAAAACGAGCGTGTTGAATGCATTATAATTTTGTGCATTCAACTATTCCACTATCCCCAATGTTTGTTCTGCAATTGTTAGGTGGGAAAAAAGCTTTGATTTCGTAAAATAAATATTTCCCATCTAATATGTTGTCCAACCCGGGTGACAATAGAGGTTTCCATCAAACCGCGCAAAAGATTCTATGGAATGGTAATTGCATGCTCAATCCGAAATCCAGCACACGCGTACAGCCAACAAAACCCAACAGTGTCATATGTCAGCTAAACACGGAAAGCCTCATAAAAGGATGCTTCAAATAAATATACACATCAGCAGCAGACCGCGCGCGCGCACGCCATTGTTGTTTGCCACTTCGAGTGAAGTGTATTTATAGTTGAACAAGCAATGTCACACTATCCCGCGAAACACTCGTTCGGTGCTGTTGTTCATGGGTTTGTGTGTATGTGTGTGTGTGTGCTCGTGGTAATCGGATAGGTAAATGAATGGAACGGTGCCTGTGCCAACACAAAAAAAAACAATACTCCTAGCCGCTCATCCTAATTGATATTTATTCTTTGCGCTCGCCAGTTCGTTCCGATCGCTGCTGCGTTACGCACTCGGCACGTGCTTTTCCCTTTCGCTTCGATAGGCTTGAGGGGTTGGTGATGCGTTGCGTAAATAATTCAGCGCACTGACTCGCTCGAAAAGAAAGGACGATTTCGCGAATCCTACGGTTAACGATTGAGGAAGCATTGAGTCTTTGGAGGTTGTAAATTACGTTTACCTTGCTTGCGTTCGAGGACGTGCTCGCCGCAGCAAATCACCGCAAGTGTTATGATCTGTTTCTCCTTCCTAGCTTCTGGAAATGGCTGAGTAAATAATTTGCTTTCCTTAAAGGCTAGTGAATAAGGCGACGTAATTCGGTAAACTCGTTAATCTAGTGTAAACAATAAGCGGCAGAGCGAGCAGCTCAACCGTTTTCCAATAAACAAGCTATGATTTGATATTTTATGAAGCAAAAATACTTGGAAAAGTTACCACCAAAGCAACTATGAAAACGAGCGTGTTGAATGCATTATAATTTTGTGCATTCAACTATTCCACTATCCCCAATGTTTGTTCTGCAATTGTTAGGTGGGAAAAAAGCTTTGATTTCGTAAAATAAATATTTCCCATCTAATATGTTGTCCAACCCGGGTGACAATAGAGGTTTCCATCAAACCGCGCAAAAGATTCTATGGAATGGTAATTGCATGCTCAATCCGAAATCCAGCACACGCGTACAGCCAACAAAACCCAACAGTGTCATATGTCAGCTAAACACGGAAAGCCTCATAAAAGGATGCTTCAAATAAATATACACATCAGCAGCAGACCGCGCGCGCGCACGCCATTGTTGTTTGCCACTTCGAGTGAAGTGTATTTATAGTTGAACAAGCAATGTCACACTATCCCGCGAAACACTCGTTCGGTGCTGTTGTTCATGGGTTTGTGTGTATGTGTGTGTGTGTGTGCTCGTGGTAATCGGATAGGTAAATGAATGGAACGGTGCCTTTGCCAACACAAAAAAAAACAATACCATAAAAACGCGCATATTTATGCAGACAGATTAATAATAATCTCCCAGATGGGAGCCGTTAAATGGGAAAAAGCCACTTGTTTTGTGCCGGCTGCAAAACAACCGGTTTGGGTTGCTTTTGGCAGATGATTATTCTATCGGGGAGCTGTGGAGCTGATAGAGCAAGCAACAACAAGAGGAAAAAAACCGCGAGGAACAAATAAACATATTGAAATACACGTGAAAACCCAGGACCCGGAAGGCATGGGACACAAGCCAACCGGTGATTCTGGTGCGTTGGTTTTTTTGGTTTTGTTCGGTGCATAACCGAACAGCAGCATATTGTTGTGTAATTGTATCTTGTTCGGTTAGTTTCGCATGGCCAACTGTGCACATCTACTCATTAACAGGGAATAGGATGTTTTTTTCCGTAGCATGCTTGGAACAAAATAATAAATGTAACATATGACATAGAATAAAAAGACATTCTCGGCTTGGTGGAGTAGAAAGCAGCAGCTGGGTTGTTCTGCTGGGAAGATGATGTGACATGTGACGTTTTGCACCAAAATTTGACTGTTCATGTTGAAGCATGCTTTTCTGTGTTTCTCATACAGTGCGTTACAAAATTATAATACAGCATGTATACTTGAAATTTTCAAGGCGCTTGCCATCCAGCTGTTTCTAACCGTTGCTTTGCCTGAATTTGTTTGACAGTGTTGCGCTGTGCATATATTTAGGCGTAAATTATTCAATTATTCAAAATTTATGATTTGTTTAAAAAAAATCCTTTAACCAAAAGGAAGCACACTCCATTGTTGTAAGTCGATAAATACTCGCACGGTGCACGGTGTGCGGTACATATCTCACATCCAAACCGAAAATCCTACTGCCCCCGAGAGCCACAAAATTGCCGTACTGGGACCGCGAAAGACACGGATGCAATTCCCATCCCGTGCCATTGTATCTGCCCTGCGAAGGAGATGAATCGGTTTCATTCACCAGTTTCGATGGTCTGGCAGTGGGCTCCGGCTCCGGGATTGGATGATGAAATATTTATTACGAGTGGGTCATAAAAGATAGCTTTTTCGGTACTGCACGAGGGAAGGGTGGAGAGATAAATGAAACAAAACCCGACAAAAAAGGGGCACAGTCTCACGTCTCGTCCCGTGTGCCCAAGAACTGTGGCGTTGGGAGGATTAACGAGGATTCGTGTTTTTTTTTCGCTTCCATG